>SJYC01123363.1:0-23900 GCA_006408675.1 Madoqua kirkii
GGGGGGGGGGGAGGTATCACAAGTCAGAGCAGTGCAAAGTGAGGCAGGGGAGGCTGGTCCCCATTGACTGATGGTTCTGGAGACAGAGAACATGAATATGACAACAGAGGCAAAACTCTTCCTTCTGTCTCTTACTCTGTTGCTGTTGTTGTACAGTCGCTAAGTCGTGTCCGACTCTTTGCGACCCCATGAACTGCAGCAGCATGCCAGGCTTCCCTGTTCTTCACTATCTCCTGGAGCTTGCTCCAATTTATGTCCACTGTGTTTGTGATGCAATCCAACCATCTCAACCTCTGTCGTCGCCTTCTCCTCTTGCCCTTAACCTTTCCCAGCATCAGGGTCTTTTCCAATGAGTCAGCTCTTCTAATCAGGTGGCCAAAGTATTAGAGCTTCAGCTGTATCATTCTAAATTCTTTTGGTTTACCACAAGAGAAGGGACAAGTCAGAAGTCAGCATGGTAGAGTAAAAAGAATTCAGGGTAAATTGTTCGGGGGTGGGGGGGGTGAAGTAATAACTGGGATGTGAGGTCTGAGGCAAGTTTCCACTAAACAGCACAGGGGGACTGGATGGTCAGAGTCCTCTGTTACTCCAAAATTCTGCGCAATGGATGAATGTCAGCCTTTGTCTGCCCCAGCTCTTTTAGCTGTTGTCTCTGATGTGAGAAGCTGTTGTGCCTGAACTAATCTCGGTGGAGGGAGGTATATTAGTAGTTCGGAGGCATACAAGAGATCTCTAGACACTGATACACAAACACACAGGACCAAGGAACCCATCTAACAATAACAGTAACAGATGTGACCCTCCAATACCTTTTGTTTATGGGGAATAAGGTTTCAACCTGTAGCTAACTTTTTGTGGGGTGAGATATCTGATTTTTTTGTCCTGTTTCCTGTCCTGCCTGGCATCGCCAACCTACTCTCACAATTGATTCGGGTGGGTGGTGAAAGACATAAACCCCCAACCACTGGCCCCAGGAGTGGACACGTTACTCAGACTGGCTGATGAGAGCCTATTTTTAAGATTGATTATGGGGCAAAATGAGAAGTACCACTTTCCCCCCTGGGATTACGAACTCTACAGAGTAAACAAATTAGCAACTGCCAGGGATCACCTTTGTTTTCTGAGAATGAAGCCTACACTGGAAAAAAGAAACGCAAAAAGGGAAAAAGAGGAGATACTGACTGATGACATCATTTTATCTTCTAAATTCTAGACACATCAGAAGCAAACTTCTTTGGACGTCACAGGTATTATCTCTGAACCAATATTTCTCCTTTTTGTGTGTGCATATAATCTAGTTTGACTGGATCTCTGTCACTTACAACCAAGGTAGTTCTAATTTATCAGCAGTGGCCAAGAAAGCAGATGTTGGCTTATGCGAGTTATCTAACCAGAGCAACGCTGGAGGGAAGAGCTGTGGGCTTCAAGCAGGAAGACTACCATCATAAGTGAACAGGCTAACCTGTCTTCAAAGTTCTAAAGAACCTTTCAGCAGCAAACATGTGGCTGTGGTTCTTTCCTCTTGGTCCCAGGGAAAAGCATGCACAAGCAAAGTAAATAATAAGTAAAACACGGCCCCTCACCTTGACAATTTCTTTAGGAAGGGGAGAACAGACCCCGCATTCTCCACATTCTGCCCCTCAAAATAATGTTCCTGTTACCTGGAAAACTGCATTTTATTTTAACCTTTAGTTAGGAATTTAAATAGTTGATACTTTCGGAAATATCTAACCATCTTAGTTCCCTTTAGCCTACCTAACCCTATGTTTCATCTCTATAGTCTCCCACCCTCAATGGCTAACATTTGCATGTATACACGGTCTCGGTATTCTGAATTTCATCTGTCCCCACTGCCTATTCTTCATCTGAAGTCATAATTCCATTTCACATCATAATCACTTCCCTGGAGCACCACTGCTTTAGATAGGGAATAAAGCAGCAGGAGTAGACGAACTCTCAGAAATACAGACCCTAATTTCTTACAGCAACGGATATCCTTCAGTAAGCCTGTTTGGCTTTATACAGATTGCACCCTCCTGGAGTCCCACAGAGTAGTACATGAATGCTGGAAAAAGCACCTATGTAAAATATGCTGGTCTGTCATAAGGCGAGACCAAACATGGTAGGGTGAGGCAGGACGAAGCAAATGCCTCTCAGGTGTCACTCAAAGTCATTGTTAGCTGCTACTAATAGGGCAACATTCACTGGGAAGAATAAAATATCTCTGGAACCATCCTTATTAAGCCAAACTTAATAAGAATTTCCACCAGACAGTGGCTATGGAAGTCACTAATGGAAGTCCCTCCAACCTGGAGAAATGCCAGCCCCTGCAGGATGAATGTTTGTCTCCAGCCTTTGGTACAGGCTCTTTCATATTTTCCCCATCATCGCAAACATTCTGGTTGTCTTCTGGCTGCCACTATTTTTCTTTTCTCCCTTGCCTTGTGTCCAAATCTTTCCTCTCTCCCCACAATCCCAAAAGCAAGAGAGACAAAAGCTACAAAATAAAATATGCTATCATTAATTACTTGAGAGATACAAATTAAAACATCTCCATCAGACAAGATACATTTTCTATTTCACTGATAACTAGAAATGGAACAAACCTTTAGCAGAAGGGATAAGGATGGTCACAATGCCTAACTGGTCTATTTCCTTGTGTCTTGCATCTTCTGAGATTTTAAATGCACATCAATAAATGTTCATTGCAAATTAACTGTACTTGGAAAGAACTGATTTGTACTCAGTTGAAAATTTGCTGGAAAGATCCCTGTTTGACTTGTTTTATTTTTTATTCCTAATAGTACATGCCCATAGCAAGTACCTAAACGGTAACAGTTTGCTGCATCAAAAGAAACAGTGATTAGCTTAGTGGTAATACAGCCAGGCTAATGGGTTCAGCGAGACACCTGAGAAGCACACGAAGTAGGAAGAGGTGCTGAGAGAGAGCAGATGAGTAAGATGAGTAAGTAAAATGCTATTGCTACTTCAGGAAAAGTTGCTTACAAGCCAGGAGCATTTTCTTCCTATGTTGAGGGTAGCTATTGATTTTTAACATAATCTGTACCTTCTTTAAAAATGTGCACAGGAGAAGCAGGACCACAGCCTTGAATGCATTTATTTTCACTACCAACACAATCAAGTGAGATGCACTAGATGAAAGTGCATTTTTACTGGGACGGACAAGGCAATAGTGTGTGTGGGCTGGAGGGAAGGCGTGCTTTTCATCATCTTCAAACTATTTAGGGTATTGTTCTTGGCATGCCTGGTGGTTCAGACAGTAAAGAATCTGCCTGCAATGCAGGAGACCCGAATTCAATTCCTGGTTCGGGAAGATCCCCTGGAGAAGGGATAGGCTACCCACTCCAGTATTCTTGGACTTCCCTCATGGCTCATCTGGTAAAGAATCCACCTGCAGTGCAGGAAACTTGGGTCTGATCTCTGGGTTGGGAAGATACCCTGGAGAAGGGAATGGCTACCCATTCCAGTATTCTTGCCTGGAGAATTCCATGGACAGAGTAGGCTGGTGGGCTACAGTTCTTAGGGTCACAAAGAGTCAGACACGACTGAATAACTAACATTTTTACTGTTTTTCACTTCACTTTCCTGGCATGCAGAGAACATACTTGGCAAAGGTTAACTGAAAAGAATGACTGAACAATGAATAAAAGAATTATGAGATCTCTGAGGAAACTGCTAGAAATTACCTGTACTCATTTGCTTGTAATTTGTTTGTACTTGACCATAGCTACAAAAGCAGGGCCTTCATTTGACTTATGTCTAGGGCTTAAAATAGTACCTGATTCAGTAACTGATTGTTGGAATAAATATATGAATAAAATATATTTTCTAGTTGGAAAACCTAAAGTCATGTATTCAACACTGACTCTTCTTAATACAATGTAATTTTGAGAAGTACGAAATGGATAAATGTACAAGATAGGATAAATCTATATGAACATCTAAACCTTCAACAAAAAGGAGACTTCATTTCTCCTTTCCAGTGTAGTGCCTGGTTAAATCCTGTCTACCTGATTATAAGAGCCAACTCATTGAAAAAGACCTTGATGCTGGGAAAGACTGAAGGCAAAAGGAGAAAGGGGTGCCAGAGGATAAGATGGTTGGACAGCATCACTGACTCAGTGGACATGAATTTAAGCAAGCTCCTGGAGATGGTGAAGGACAGGGAAGCCTGGTGTGCTGCAGTCCTTGGGGTCACAAAGAGTCAGACACAACTTAGCAACTGAACAACAAATCCTGTGCCATGGCCACTGTTCAGTATGTGGTTATGAATCAAGAAAATTTAAGAAATTATTAGGGTTATGATAAAAGCAATTTATTTTTATTTTTCTCTTCTATCTGACCTCTCAGTTTTAGAGATGTCAGATAAAATACGTATTTTATAAAATGACATACAGAGCACAATAGGTGGAAAATTTTAAATAAGATAAAAAATTTCAGGAAGTCATAATTCTTAAGAAGGAGTAATATATAAATAAAAAGAATCCTTGTCTTTTTATTTTTTTATTTATTTATTTTTTTGTAATCCTTGTCTTTTACTTAGCAACTGAACAACAAATCCTGTGCCATGGCCACTGTTCAGTATGTGGTTATGAATCAAGAAAATTTAAGAAATTATTAGGGTTATGATAAAAGCAATTTATTTTTATTTTTCTCTTCTATCTGACCTCTCAGTTTTAGAGATGTCAGATAAAATACGTATTTTATAAAATGACATACAGAGCACAATAGGTGGAAAATTTTAAATAAGATAAAAAATTTCAGGAAGTCATAATTCTTAAGAAGGAGTAATATATAAATAAAAAGAATCCTTGTCTTTTTATTTTTTTATTTATTTATTTTTTTGTAATCCTTGTCTTTTTAAAGTAGTCCAGATTTGAGGGAAGGAGGGAAGGAAAGAGAAAGGAAGAAAGAAAGACACAGAGGGCACTGATTGATTTTACTTTCACTTATTAAAAAAAAAATCGAAGTAAAACAAACATGCCTGCAATGTCTCTGCAACAAAATTCAAGGGGTACACAAGAAAATAGGAAAATACAAAATGAGATTAGTAGTCTATTTCTATACCTATGTTTTTTGATGATTTATCTAAATTTACTGGTATAGTACTCTAGATCTGATTATTCCTTGTGAAGGGAGTATTTACTAGGTAAAAGAACAAACCCATAATGATACTCCATAAGAGGCTTTGGGTTTTCAGGTTTTAACCATAAATAAACATGTATTAATTCAGCACTACATTAAAATGCTTAAAATGCATAGAATAGCAACTTCTTTGAATACTAATGAGGAAATGCTTCAAAACAGGACTGAGGTTACATGAAGGGAGCTAAATACGAGTTAAGGATCACCTTTGGTATGCTTCAATAAAAGAATTACTGTTGGATCCTAGAGTGCAGAGGAACAGATGAGCCCATTCCATTTTAATCCCCTTTCTGAGAGTGCTAGCAAAGCGCAGTGACGCCCTGCTGTGCCTCTGCCCTGCCTCTGTCAGCGGTGGCAACGCAGTCTAGTGCCTCCCGTTCCTAGAATCAAGGGAGTCGAGCACCTGGGACTAAGTTTAAGCCAAGAGTGAGCCCTTTGCTCTTCCTCCCTGTTTGGGTCTTCCAGTCTTTAGGAAGGAAGCAGAAAAATACTAGATTAAGCAAAGAAGTGGTGCCAAGGGCTTGACTACCCTTAAGCAGATGGTGCCACGAGAGTTATACCATACCAAGTGGTCTTGAAAATATGACTGCTCAGTTGCTGGCTTCAAACAACACATTTGGCCACATGTTATTGGCCATTGAGTGGTCAATATAATCAGACACTTTATAATATTACTGGAACTCCATAGTCTACAAAGTACCCCATGGTGCAGCATAGGACATTCATTCCAATTGGTTCTGAAGGCATTATACACCATATTTTTCATTAGATTTTAAAAGGTAATTTCTATCTAATTCACCCTTTTCCATACACTGAATATTTCACTCATTCTTCTTATACAAAAAAAACTTGTTGCTTTTACATATCAAAATTTAATTTAGTAATCTGAGGCCACTTTCCTAATTTATCAGGTGTCTTCAACTCTTACTGGAGTATATTTATGGTATACCCGCTCTTAAAATTATCAACCATTTACAATACATTCAACTCAATCTTCAGGTCATTAATAAAAATACTGATAATGAGTGATGTTGAGCATCTTTTCATGTGTTTGTTAGCCATCCGTATGTCTTCTTTAGAGAAATGCCTATTTAGTTCTTTGGCCCATTTTTTTGATTGGATCGTTTATTTTTCTGGAGTTGAGCTGCATAAGTTGCTTGTATAACTTTGAGATTAGTTGTTTGTCAGTTGCTTCATTTGCTATTGTTTTCTCTCATTCAGAAGGCTGTCTTTTCACCTTACTTATAGTTTCCTTTGTTGTGCAGAAGCTTTTAATTTTAATTAGATCCCATTTGTTTATTTTTGCTTTTATTTCCAGTATACTGGGAGGTGGGTCATAGAGGATCCTGCTGTGATGTATGTCAGAGAGTGTTTTTCCTATGTTCTCCTCTAGGAGTTTTATAGTTTCTGGTCTTACATTTAGATCTTTAATCCATTTTGAGGTATGGTGTTAGAAAGGGTTCTAGTTTCATTCTCTTACAAGTGGTTGACCAATTTTCCCAGCACCACTTGTTAAAGAGATTGTCTTCCATTGTATACTCTTGCCTCCTTTCTCAAAGATTGTATCTGACTCTTTGCAACCCCATGGACTGTAGCCCACCAGGCTCCTCCGTCCATGGGATTCTTCAGGCAAGAATACTGGAGTGGGTTGCCATTTCCTTCTCCAGGGGATCTTTCCGACCCAGGGATCAAGCCCAGGTCTCCTGCAATGCAGGCAGACGCTTTAACCTCTGAGCCACCAGGGAAGCCCAAGATGTCCATAAGTGCATGGATTTATCTTTGGGCTTTCTATTTTGTTCCATTGATCTATATTTCTGTCTTTGTGCCAGTCCCATACTGTCTTGATGACTGTGGCTTTGTAGTAGAGCCTGGAGTCAGGCAGGTTGATTCCTCCAGTTCCATTCTTCTTTCTCAGGATTGCTTTGGCTATTCGAGGCTTTTTGTATTTCCATACAAACTGTATCACCCCTATTTAAAACAAGCATTTGAGAAGATGTGGTACATATATACAATGGAATATTACTCAGGCATAAAAAATGAAATAATGCCATCTGCAACAACATGGATGGACCTAAAGATTATCATACCAAGGAAGAAAGTCAGACTGAGAAAGAAAAACATCATATGCTATCACTTATATCTGGAATCTAAAATATGACACAAATGAACTTATCTACAAAACAGAAAGAAACTCCATAGACACGGATCACAGACTTGTGGTTGCCAAGAGGGAGAAGGGGTGGGGGAAGGGATGGACTGGGAGTTTGGGGTTAGCAGAGGCAAACTATTATATATTTAATGGATAAACAACAAGGTCCCACTGTATATAGCACAGGAACTATATTCAACATCCTTTAAGAAACCGTAATGAAAGAAGAAAAGAAGAATGTGTGTGCATATATATATATATATATATGTATATGTATAACTGAATCATTCTGCTGTACAGTAGAAATTAATAAGAGATGGATGAAACTGGAACCGATTATACAGAGTGAAGTAATCCAGAAAGAAAAACACCAATACAGTATACTGACACACACATATGGAATTTAGAAAGATAGTAATGATGACCCTGTATGTGAGACAACAAAAGAGACACAGAGGTATAGAACGGACTTTTGGCCTCTGAGGGAGAGGGAGAGGGTGGGACGATTTGGGAGAATGGCATTGAAACATGTATATTATCATGTAAAAAGGGAAGCTCCAGTCTATGTTCAATACAGGATACAGGATGCTTGGGGCTGGTGCATGGGATGACCCAGAGAGATGATATGGGGTGGGAGGTGGGAGAGGGCTTCGGCATTGGGAGATCGTGTACACCTGTGGCTGATTCATGTCAATGTATGGCAAAACCAATACAGTATTGTAATGTAGAATAAAGTAAAAAAAAAATTTTTTTTTAAATACTGAATACTAAGACTTAAAATAGATTTCCTACAGGACTGTTTTCAACATCCTTTCCCAACTTGACATAAGATCATTTGACTTTCCTTGGCTAAGTCTTGTTCATTTTGGGTCAAAAATTGTGTAATCCAACACTGCTTAATTTTTTTAACCTAAAAAAATACGCTATGCAAACTCTTAACATAAAATAGATGTGTACAATAATACAATCTGTATAGAACCTTGAAAAATTACAACATTTAAAATGGAGAAGAGGATTTAATCCCTGGTAGAGTGCTTTATGGTTGCTATGAGCAGTTATCACAGTTATTAAGCCTTTTGAGGCTTAATTTTTAATGCCTAAGAGATGTTGAAAGAAATAACAATCTGTAATAAGATTCCACGTTGGCAGACAAACACATAGGTACCTGCGAGATTTTAAAAAATCATACTCATATGATGACAATTCACTTTTGGCATAAAAATAATAAAAGCTCAATATTTCATTTTCAAGTGAAAGTATTAGGCAATTCCATACATGAGACAAAAATACCTAACATGAATTTTTCTAACCATTCTTTTCAATATATAAAGCATTTTATGGACAATATTTCTTTTGTTTCCTTCTCTCATAAGGCCTAGATTATGGTTAATATCTCATGACACCAAAAGTAATACTGCAACAGATATTAAAGTATTTTTTCAGCCACTTATGCTATAAAATATT
This sequence comes from Madoqua kirkii, assembly GCA_006408675.1. Lineage (NCBI taxonomy): Eukaryota > Metazoa > Chordata > Mammalia > Artiodactyla > Bovidae > Madoqua > Madoqua kirkii. The sequence goes on from SJYC01123363.1 coordinate 8,780, forward strand.
AATTGTAAGCCTGTGCATGTGCTGTGTATACAAGGGATTAGGTAACTGAGTTCCTGCTCAGTTCTAAATCAATAAAAGATAACATGCACAGCATCCATCACCATTTGCTCTTCCTTTAGTACATAATAACTGCAAGTGGAAAATTTTTTAAAATATATATTTAAGCACTCACAGAGATACATGCTGGAGAAGACGTAAGCAATACTTACCTAGGAAGGACAGGTTTTTCTCCAGAAGCAAGTCCCTCAGCAGGACTTCATGCTCATGACCAATGGCACTGGGAAGTCTTAGTTAAGGAGTGGAACACTGGTAGAAATATACCACCAAAAAAAAATTGCTAATACCAAGGCTATACTCTGAGATGAAATGGAAAGTAGAGGTAATTATAAACATCTTTTATCATATGCTAAACACCCCTCAATTCAATTTAGGACCATTTATTAAGCACTAAGTGCAGTAAGAATACCAACCAGCTTTTGCCCTAAGAATTTCTAGTCTTACAGAGTTCCATAAATCTTCTGTGAGTTCATACTTGCCACAAAGCCAGCATTGAGCAGCTCGTATTTTCCCAGTCCTGATGCTGGGAAAGATTGCGTGCAGAAGGAGAAGAGGGTGTCAGCGGATGAGATGGTTGGATGGCATCACTGATGCAATCAACATGAACTTGGGCAGACTCAGGGAGATGGTGAGGGACAGGGAGGCTTGGTGTGATGCAGTCCATGGGGCTGCAGAGTCAGACACAACTGGGTGACTGAACAGCAACACTTCTGGTCTATGACTGCTGGTCTTCTGTGCTTGGGAAACCAAACAACTGACTTGTTGAGAAGTATATGTACTCTGGAGGAAAGACATCCCAGTAAATGGCTGTCGATTAGTGCGTCAGTTCAGAGGCAGTTTCAAGTCCTTCTCTTGTGTGTGCAAGTTTTCACCATTATATGGTGTATATAAATAAACACATATGCTCATATAAATTTTTTGAGTGCTATTATGAGGCAGGCAGTATATCAAGTATGTTATTTTCAGTGTATTTACATATTTTTTTCATCCTCACAGTTATTATTATCCTTATATTACAGATGAGGAAAATAAGGCTTAAAAAGGAATTTATATAAGATCATACGGTTAATGTGTGGCAGAGCAGAGAATCAGAACAAAATCTCTGCAAAGCCTATATCTATGACCTCTGCAGAGCTACTTATAAATATTAAAATTAATTACATAAAAATAATTGATATTAGCTAATGCTGCTGCTGCTGCTAAGTTGCTTCAGTCGTGTCTGACTCTGTGCAAACCCACAGACGGCAGCCCACCAGGCTCCTCTGGTGTGTACAAAGTGTGAAAAGGAATGTTATCCCTATTCTTGTACTATAATTTTGTCAAAGGTGTTTGGTAATACAGGCAGACTTTGGAGATACCATGGTTTACCCCACTCCAGTACTCTTGCCTGGAAAATCCATGGACAGAGGAGCCTGGTGGGCTGCAGTCCATGGGGTCGCTGAGAGTCGGACACAACTGAGCGACTTCACTTTCACTTTTCTCTTTCATGCACTGGAGAAAGAAATGGAAACCCACTCCAGTATTCTTGCCTGGAGAATCCCAGGAACGGCGGAACCTGGTGGGCTGCTGCCTATGGGGTCACACAGGGTCAGACATGACTGAAACGACTTAGCAGCAGCAGCATGGGTTCAGTTCCAGAATAAAACAAATATTGCAATAAGGCAAGTTACATGAATTTTTTGGTTTCTCAATGCATATAAAAGTTACTATTACACTATAGCCTATTACGTGTTCAACAGCATTATATCTAAAAAACACGTATACCCTAATTAAAAAATACTTTTTTGCTAAAAAATTGCTGCTATCATCACCTGAGCCTTCAGCAAGTCCTCATCTTTTTGTAATTATAATACCACAGATCATCATAGCAAATACTATAATAATGAAAAACATTAAAATACTGTAAGAATTACCAAAAAGTGACATAGAGACATGAAGTGACCAAATACTATTGGGAAAATGTTGCCGACTCAAGGCAGGGTTGCCACAAACTTTCAATTTGTAAAAAACATAATATCTGCAAAGCACAATAAAGTGAAGCACAATAAAATGAGGTGTGCCTGTAATTCTTTAATTCTCCATCTCACTAATGTCAATCTGGTTTTATCACTCCTTGGCTTAACAGGGATTCTTTGGTCCTGATCATGCACTATAAGAATCCAATTTAAATCAAATAAAGCTTAAAAATTACCTGTAAAATTCTTAGACAATCATCCTGTCATTTGTCAACAATACAAGTGGATATTATTCACATCTTAGAATTCAAGAGGTGCGACCACTTAGACACATCATCAAAGCAAGTCCCAAGTCATCATCACTGTCTTTTTCTTTCTGTTGTCCCTCCTCTCCATGTACACGACTGTGCTTATTTCTCACTGAAAACAAATTTTTAAATCATAAAACTTCACACAGTCATAGAGTCCATTGAAGACATCTGATGAATCTCTCTCAATGGTCTCTCATTACTAGGGGCATCCCACGTTTCAGAACTGAATAATTTACTTCCAGTCCACATAAATGTGCTCTCACTTTTATTGCTGTGAATTATTTACATCTAAAATGTTGAATCATGAAACTGATGGTACAGGAGTGAAACCAGAGCACGTCAAGCCTCCTGTGTCAGCATCTCTCCTTGTTCCACAGTCCAGGTCTCTGTCTAATAGCTGGGTCCTGAAGTCACACTTTGGAAAGTTGAGGAGGCTGGTTTCTCACACCTTTTGTGTCTGTGAATATAACTTGTGGCAGGAAAAGAACATGTGGGTGTACACAGTTATATAGGAAAAATTACAGTAGACACCAAAAGAAAAAGAAAGCAATGACAATTTATATACTCTTTGCAATCTAGGGTGCTATCTTGGTGTCTTATTAATAAATCACCAATTTACTTTAATCTCCTTACACAAATGCCTACATGTAACATTTTCATAATGGAGTAAAAGGTTTTGCACCTATAGTATTTATTAAATGTGTGCTTTCTTTCTAACAAAATGATGTAATTTAACAAGAGTAAGCAATGTAAACATTACCAAATTATCAGAACAACATACAAATAGCATTTGCACTCATATGAAAATCCAATCATTCTTATTCAGTGTGAAATATAAACAATTCCTGTTGATCAGCCTTGAAAACAGCTAAGCAAGTATATTTATGTTATGTTAAACTGCCACTATCTCAATGCAAAGATAAAATCAATTCTCTATAAACTTCCCAGCCTGTTTTATTCTGCATGGTAAAAGCAATCACTAATTTGAAACTTTGCAAAGATATATACATCTTGATTATGTTTTGTTTGATATAAACATGTATAAAATACAAAATCTAGAATACAAAGTTTATAAAAACAGTAATTTTACAAGCAATAGGCACAATGGAACTGTGAAATTATAATCTAGCCAGTGCATACAATTTATAGGCATACATCATTATCCTTATCAATTGAAATCACGTACTACATTAAATTCTACTGGCAGTAGCACAACCAAAAAAGGAAAGTGGATGATGGCAAAAATAGAAGGAAAATACTCCAAACCGAATTTATAATTCTTCATAAGCAAAAACACTTAAGACTTTCTCTATAATAATACCTACTATTGACGTATGGCAGTGACCACGGGGCAAAATTTGTAAATAACCTCACAAGCCATTTTCTTCGCCAGCAACACAGCAATCTAGTTTCCCGTAAGCATCTCAACTATTACTGAAAAACAGCCTCCTGGCATTTACAAAGCAGTTGACTTCATACTTTAGTCCATGCATACATAATTAGATAGTTATATTTAAAATCAATATGCAATCCTTCAAAAGACATTATGCTTTTAAAACCTTAACTTTAAATTGATTTTTAACTATTTTATGTGCTTTAAAATTAACATGTAATTCCACCCCAGATACTCTAAGATGGTGTTAGTTGTTTTGTGGATGTGCTAAACTTTATTACTGTGGCAACGTGGGGGTTGGCATTCCGACAATTTCTAACACTATCATTAATTTAACATTGAAAATGGAAGCATAGTTTCACTCTGGTCTAATAAAAGGTTGAACTTACAACAGAGCTGTGATTTTGTTAAGTTAGACTGAGAGGAACAGATTAGGAGAATAAATATGCAAAGGGCTATAATATAGATGCTGAATATTCTTAAAAGTGGGCTCTGTTGAAAGATTTATTTTTCAAATGTTAATGTCATGAAAAAAAAAAGAGTGAATCAATTTTTTTCTTTTACAAAAATTTCACTAACTCTAAGCCTTCATGAAACAAGGTGGAATACAAACAGACACACACACACACACACACACACACACTTGACTAGCAAAGCTTCTAACAAAAAGCCTCTTGATTGGTAATCACTGAGTCATAACTGGTCACAATGCCATCTGTGCTAACAAAACCCAGGAAGGGCATGTTGTATTATTAAAAAATATAAGACTCATGGACTCAGGTAGATATCATTTCCATTAAAAATGACTATTTACTCTTTACATAGAATTTTTTAGCCAAAGATTATAAAAATTCAGTGTTGCCACAATACTACTAAATCTATTGATTAATAATGTCCTACAAAGTAGTTACTGTCCACTCAACTCCTGTTTGAGAATCCCAGATGGTGCTACAGAATCCACCTGCCAATGCAGGAGACACAAGTGATGCAGGTTCAATCCCTGGGTTGGGAAGATTCCCCTAGAGTAGGAAATGGCAATCACTTCAGTATTCTTCCCTAGAAAATACTATGGACAGAGAGGAGCCTGGCGGGCTGCAGTTCATGGGGCCACAAAGAGTCAGAAACAACTGAAACACGTGTGCATGTACACACACACACACACACACACACACACACACACACACACACACACAAATCCTGTTTGATGAAGCAAGCATTAACTCTTTAGTAATTTCAATGTCTTCAATGAAAAATGACTGGACATCTGTTCTCCTAGCCTTAAATTCAGTCCAGAGGGAAAAATTAGCTTGGTTTTCTCTAAAAATGTTTATTAGGGACTCAAGTGACAGCTCAGAATATCATCAACATCTAAGCAGTAAGAATCTACTGCTCTTTAAAACGTGATGGTCTCCAGTGGCAGTTTAACCACATCGTCTCTTAACTACAGGCTCAACATTTATTCTCAACTAAATTTGGTTCATTTAAAATAGAAATTTATTCATATTGAAAAAATGTTCACTGAAATGCTTAGACACATTCCAAGACAGTGTGCTACCTGCCTTGTGACTCTGTCTTTAAACTCACTGAAAACCAAGCAGGTTGAAATAAGCATGTGAACACCCAACTGCTGAACTGACACCTTCCCAATGCCTATCTGATTTTTTTTAAGCTGTAGAAAAGAATGGTCTGCAGTGACCCTCCAGTTGATTGAATATAAAATAGAAGAGTATGAAATGTGTTTTGTGAAGCAGAACTTTATGTCAGGTTAAAGCTAGACACATCTCCTCCACTGAGTCTAAGCTCGTCAATTGTGCACCTAAAATTTTATGGGAAAGGATACTGTTTGATGCAGTCCACCAGTGGTCCATAACAGCAGTCATTCACGATGCACTGCAGACAAATAAGAGAAAGGGTCTGAGATGGAGCACCTACAAAAACTGTCAGACAATATCCTAAAAGCAGTAATTACTTTTCTTAAAATTTTTTTTTAAAAAAAGCTATCAAAAGACTGTTCGGATTTAATCACAGAAAACAAAAATTGCATGCTTTTTATTCACTATAAAAGCAAGCTATTAAAAAGTGAAATGCTCTTCTCACAAATATTGCATTGCCATTTATGGTGCACCCTGACCTCAGTGATAGTTTATGATGACAGTAATTAAATGAGGTTTAAAATCCTTTACTCTCCTAGGCAGATAACAGCATTGCCACTGAAAATAGACAGCTGTGATTAATACCTGATAGACCTGATTTGCTAGAACTCCATCTGGAATCTGAGAAGGGTCCCGTAGCATACTATTTATAACAGACTTGGAGGCTGCAGAAGAAAAGAGATGAACTGTTAGCAGACAGTCAACATACTTTTAATACAACATGAAAAGTGATATATACCTATAAATACACCAACTATGAAAATGAAAACATTACTGATACTAATCATTTTTTTCCTTTTTTTTTCAAATCTCAGAGAAGCTTTTAATTAAAACACTTTGCCAACTTTATAAGCCACATTGACAGATTTTAAGATGACCTAATTTTTCCAAGGTAAATTCACAAGTACAGACCTAAAGCATATGTCTCTTTGCAGATAAATTAGCTTTGGAAAAGCCCACTTGGGGAGGGGGGAACAATCAGAAAAGAAAATATTTTCCTTCTGCAAGTAAGTATGTTATAACCAAGCATATGTAGCAGCAAAGTTTAGTGAAGACAGGTCAGATTCAAAGACTTCAGTGACATCAATAAAAGTTACCCTCAGCCAAGAAAGCATCTCTGAATCTAAACCTTTCTGAAATAATTCTCAACTGCCATGAAATGTTATGTCCATTTCATAGGTAAGGAAAGTACATAAAACTGACACAATTGAGCAAATCTTAAATAAGATAATATACACACACACACACACAATTATATATTTATATACAAATTTTTGTCCCAAAGTATGTCTTATCATACCCACTTGCAAATTAAACTGACCTTATCCCGGGGGAAAGCAATGGAAGGGGCTATAGGAGGCATCTTCCGAAGTGTGGTATATCAGATCACACCTTTTGAAAAGCGAGGCAGGAGAGTCTGACTTCATTGCTTACTGGAGGCATGCAGAAGGCAGAGTGGCTAGAACTCCTCTTCCTCAGCATGGGGGGAAGGCAAGTCTCTAGACTGAAGCTAAGTCAGGTATTGCCTAAGAATCAATTCTTTCAAGTCCTCCAGTGGAATCATTCCCAAACATTTAGCAAAATAGCTTATAGGGTCTGAGCCATACAAGCACAAACTAAAAAACATACTGGATAATTATCTAGCTGATTGAATAAAAACATGCCGCAGAGCGACATCATCATTCAGGTTCTGAGATAGTTTTTCGTCCTTTTTCTCATTTTGAATGATTATGTTCCTTATTATTGCCTAAGAATCAATTCTTTCAAGTCCTCCAGTGGAATCATTCCCAAACATTTAGCAAAATAGCTTATAGGGTCTGAGCCATACAAGCACAAACTAAAAAACATACTGGATAATTATCTAGCTGATTGAATAAAAACATGCCGCAGAGCGACATCATCATTCAGGTTCTGAGATAGTTTTTCGTCCTTTTTCTCATTTTGAATGATTATGTTCCTTATCAACTTTCAGTACCATAAGAACACTGACAGACATGATAAATGTTAGGAAATTCTGTGGAAAGAAATAGGGAAATTACATCTTTCTCACTTAAGCATGGTGCACAAGGAAAAAAATGAGGCGCAATTATTTAAATTATTTCCTATTCTTAGTTACCTAACTGCATGTGTATAACAATGCTATGTAGTTAGTTGCTATTTGTAAATACATTTGCACAGCAAGCAGGGAGGCATATATGGAGTCTCACAAAGATCATCATCACTGGAGGAATACTATCCAGCTCTGCAACCTGGCAAGTTATTGAACCTCTCAAATTCAGGGTCTTCATCTGTAGAAGGAAAGGTTAAAGGGTTTTTATATGAGTCCCTAGAGAAAACAGTGACACCACTATGATTTTAGTTATTTTGTTAAAGCAATAATAACTAATATCAAGAAAAAATCAGCTTTACACATTGACTTTGAGTAAGCTTAAGTTCAGTTCAGTCACTCAGCTGTGTCCAACTCTGCGACCTCATGGACTGCAGCACGCCAGGCTTGCCTGTCCATCACCAACATTCGGAACTTACCCAGACTCATGTCCATTGAGTCAGTGATGCCATCCAACCATCTCATCGTCTGTTGTCCCCTTCTCATCCTGCCTTCACTCTTTCCCAGCATCAGGGTCTTTTCTGCTGAGTCAGTTCTTCACATCAGGTGGCCAAAGTACTGGAGTTTCAGCTTCAGCATCAGTCCTTCCAATGAATATTCAGGACTGATCTCCTGTAGAATGGACTGGTTGGATCTGCTTGCTGTCCAAGGGACTCTCAAGAGTCTTCTCCAACACCACAGTTCAAAAGCATCAATCCTTCAGAACTCAGCTTTTCTTTATAGTCCAACTCTCACATCCATAGATGACTACTGGAAAAACCATAGCCTTGACTAGACGGAACTTCGTTGGCAAAGTAATGTCTCTGCTTTTTAATAAGCTGTCTAGGTTGATCATAACTTTCCTTCCAAGGAGTAAGCGTCTTTTAATTTCATGGCTGCAGTCACCATCTGCAGTGATTTTGGAATCCAAAAAAATAAAGTCTGTCACTAGATCCACTATTTCCCCATCTATTTTCCATGAAGTGATGGAACCAGATGGCATGATCTTAGTTTTCTGAATGCTGAGTTTTAAGCCAACTTTTTCACTCTCCTCTTTCACTTTCATCAAGAGGCTCTTTAGTTCCTCTTCACTTTCTGCCATAAGGGTGATGTCATCTGCATACTTTAGGTTGTTGATATTTCTCCCAGCAATCTTGATTCCAGCTTGTGCTTCATTAAGCCTGCATTTTGCCTGAGGTACTCTGCATGTAAGTTAAATAAACAGGGTGACAGTATACAGCCTTGACGTACTTTTCCTATTTGGAACCAGTCTGTTGTTCTATGTCTAGTTCTAACTGTTGTTTCTTGACCTGCACACAGATTTCTCAGGAGGCAGGTCAGGTAGTCTGATGTTCCCATCTCTTTAAGAATCTTCCCTGTACAGTTTGTTGTGATCCACACAGTCAGCAGAAGTAGATGTTTTTCTGGAACTCTCTTGGTTTTTCAATGATCCAACGGATGTTGGCAATTTGATCTCTGGTTCCTCTGCCTTTTCTAAATCCAGCATGAACATCTGGAAGTTCATGGTTTACATACTGTTGAAGCCTGGCTTGGAGAATTTTGAGCATTACTTTGCTAGTGTATGAGATGAGTCCAATTGTGCACTAGTTTGAACATTCTTTGGCACTGTCTTTCTTAAGTTAGACTTAATTATTTCAGAAAAATTACCACGGTTTAGTGGAACAAAAACTGGGAATACAAAGCAGTGAGCTGTCCTACATTGCTCTCACATGCTCAGTCCAGTCTGACTCTCTGTGACCCAATAGACTGTAGCCTACCAGCTCTTTTGTCCATAGGATTCTACAGGAACGAATACTGGAGTGTGTTGCCATTTCCTTCTCTAGGGTATCTCCCTAGCCCAGGACCAAACCTGTGTCTCCCAAATTGGCAGGCAGATTCTTTACCCACTGAGCCATTGTAAATTCACTCTGTTTTCCCAATTTAATTCTAAGGCCAGGCCAGTAGGAGGGGACCAAAGCAATCACTCACATACTGGTCACCTTCTCTGAGGGACTGCACTCACTCTGGTCTGCTACTCAGTCACACATGGATAGTGATGGCAGACTCTCCTCTGCAGTACCCATGGTGCTATCAGTATCTCATGGAAACAAAAGCACCTTCTCCGCATGTTTCTGGCCATTGCTAGATTGTTACACTGCTAACCCTCATACCCATGTGAGAAGATTACTAAATGACGAGACAGCATACCTAAAAATATGCTATTTCCCTATCCTAGGGAAAATTACTGACCTCATATCAAACTATACGCAAACTCACTGCTAAAATCATAATGGTCCTTTTTTTTTAAAAAAAAAAAAAAAGAGGGACAATACCCTAGGACAGAAAAAAAATTAGGTCATTTGTTTTATGAGGGAAGAAAGGGAAATCTTACAGGAAAAAGAAACTGATGACATCATAGTTTTCCTTACAATATAGAACATTCCTTACATTATAGAACAGTGTGCTTATCAGAAGCAAGAATCATAGCCAATAAACTTTAAAAAAATAATTTGAATATACTGAATAGAACACTATTCAAATCAAAGGAAGCTTGCTAGGGGAAGTCAGTGACTTTAAATTGAATAGTAAAAGCTATATATTGAGTCCACATTCATTTAAAACTCAAGAAAATCTCTTCTCATCTTGCAACTGGCCATTTCTAGAGCAGGAGAGAAAGTGCTAACACATAGGACCTCCAGGCCAAGGCTCCAGATGCAGGGCATGTCTGCACTCCATGTCTGGGTATTTGCACTCAGACATGAGTAGATCCACCTCCCAGATCAAGCCAGAGTGCAAGCATACATTTACACACAAACTCTGAAGCTTAGGAAATGCCCAGTGAGGGAAGTGAGACTCGCTCAGTCGTGTCTGACTCTTTGCAATCCTATGGACTATACAGTCCATGGAATTCTCCAGGCCAGAACCCTGCAGCGGGTAGCCTTTCCCTTCTCCAGGAGATCTTCCCAACCCAGGGACTGAACCCAGGTCTCCCGCACTGCAGGCAGATTCTTTACCAGCTGAGCCACTAGGGAAGCCCAGGAAATGCCAAAGGGAGGAATAATAACATCAACCAGATAAGGAAAAGCAACTGGACAATCCTGGAGTGGCTAGGGATATGAGGCCTCAAGGAAGCCCATGCCTTTCATGGAAACTGTTCCTAGGCCAGCCATGACTTTCATCCATTGTTCGTCATCTATTTTGACCATGTGTGGATAGGAGTCTTGTTCTCTCCAACTACTGCTAAAGGCATTCATTCTGTTGATTCCTGGAGTGGCTAGGGATATGAGGCCTCAAGGAAGCCCATGCCTTTCATGAAACTGTTCCTAGGCCAGCCATGACTTTCATCCATTGTTCGTCATCTATTTTGACCATGTGTGGATAGGAGTCTTGTTCTCTCCAACTACTGCTAAAGGCATTCATTCTGTTGATTTCACAGTTTAACCCTGCCACTGCTTCAGCTGCTGGGATTTCAAGTATCGAGCCTGTTCAAAGCAAGAATGCATGAGTCACTTGGAGCAAGATGCGCTAGGAGAGGAGAGGACTGGTACCTGTTCAAGCACACTACACAGAACACAGGAGCGATAGGCAATGTCTGGACTATGACATGCAAGTAGCTTCCGTTGTGTCTGGCTCTTTGCGACTCCATGGACTGTAGCCCATCAGGCTCTCCTGTTCACAGGATTTCCCAGGCAAGAATACTGGAGTGAGTTGTCATTTCCTTCTCTATACTGTGCAATATTTTGAACACAAAGAGGGCAGGATCCTAATATAATAAACATCCATGTCCCACCTTTATGGGCTTCCCAGGTGGTGCTAATGGTAAAAGAGACCACCTGAGCATGAGGGAGACATTAAGAGACCTAGGTTTGATCCTTGGGTTGGAAAGATCCCCTGGAGGAGGGCATAGCAACCCACTCCAGTATTCTGGCCTGGAGAATCCATCTTTCTAAATTAACTTCTGGACTGGCAATTAATACTAAGATAATCCAACACTAATTTGTGTAAACTTTTAAGTTTATCAATTTGCTAGAGATTGCTTTGTTTTATTAGTATTTTTAAGAAAACAAATTTCAGTTTTTTTTCTCTCTGCTACTCCACTTCTTCAAAATTCATTTAATTTATTCTTTTGTGATCATTATTTCCTGCTTTCTTCTTTGAGTCTGCTATATTTATTAATACTTTACTATGTTTATTAAATAAAATTTCAAGCTTTAACACATTTTTCTTGCATCATTTTCTTTTTTTATTTTTTAATATAAATTTATTTATTTTAATGGAAGGTTAATTACTTTACAATATTGTATTGGTTTTGCCATACATCAACATGAATCTGCCACAGGTATACATGTATTTCCCATCCTGAACCCCCCTCCCTCCTCCCTTCCCGTACCATCCCTCTGGGTCTTCTCAGTGCACCAGCCCCAAGCGCCCAGTCTTCATGCATCCAACCTGGACTGGCGATTCATTTCATATATGATATTATACATGTTTCAATGCCATTCTCCCAAATCATCCCACCCTCTCCTACAGAGTCCAAAAGACTGTTCTATACATCTGTGTCTCTTTTGCTGTCTCGCATACAGGGTTATCATCTATCTTTCTAAATTCCATATATATGTGTTAGTATACTGTATTGGTGTTTTTCTTTCTGGCTTACTTCACTCTGTATAATAGGCTCCAGTTTCATCCACCTCATATATACATGTTTCAATGCCATTCTCCCAAATCATCCCACCCTCTCCCTCTCCCACAGAGTCCAAAAGACTGTTTTATACATCTGTGTCTCTTTTGCTCTTTTACATACAGGGTTATCGTTACCATCTTTCTAAATTTCACATATATGCATTAGTATACTGTGTTGGTGTTTTTCTTTCTGGCTTACTTCACTCTGTATAATAGGCTCCAGTTTCATCCACCTCATTAGAACTGATTCAAATGTATTCTTTTTAATGGCTGGGTAATACTCCATTGTGTATATGTACCACAGCTTTCTTATCCATTCATCTGCTGATGGACATCTAGGTTGCTTCCACGTCCTGGCTATTATAAACAGTGCTGTGATGAACACTGAGGTACATGTGTCTCTTTCAATTCTGGTTTCCTCGGTGTGTATGCCCAGCAGTGGTATTGCTGGGTCATAGGGCAATTCTATTTCCAGTTTTTTAAGGAATCTCCAGACTGTTCTCCATAGTGGCTGTACTAGTTTGCATTCCCATCAACAGTGTAAGAGGGTTCCCTTTTCTCCACATCCTCTCCAGCAGAAATACAGAAGGCTAACAGACACATGAAAAGATGCTCAACCTCACTCATTATCAGAGAAATGCAAATCAAAACCACAATGAGGTACCATTTCATGCCAGTCAGAATGGCTGCTATCCAAAAGTCTACAAGCAATAGATGCTGGGGATTTTTTTTTTTAATTTAACCTCAATTTTTTGATTTTTATAAAACATATTTTAGAGGTTAATGTTACTATTTAGTGCTTGTAATTATATTTAAACATTGTGAATTCTGCCTCTTTGTGAGATCAACAGTAATATTTTATCATTAATCTTGATGAAAAGTTGAGTGAGTGAGTGAGTGAAGTTGTTCAGTCGTGTCCAACTCTTTGCGACCTCATGGACTGTAGCCTACTAGTCTCCTCCCTCCATGAGATTCTCCAGGCAAGAGTACTGGAGTGGGTTGCCATTTCCTTCTCCAGGGGATCTTCCTGACCCAGGGATCGAACTTGGGTCTCCTGCATTCCAGGCAGAAGCTTTAACCTCTTACATTTCATTTGTTTTGCAAACTAGACTTAGCAACTGAACAACAACAAGCTTTTCTTAGTAGTAAGACAATTTTAATTTATTTAAGTACAAGAAGATATATGTTTGCCAGCATAAAACAGAAGGCTAGTCATATAGGATTCGTTTTAAAAAGCAGTATGCTCATATAAACTATGGAAGAATTAAGGCCAACCAAAGTAATTTTCATTAGTTTTCTCGGTTCATCTGTATTTACACAGTAGCCAAACCAACTTTCTTTGTAGCAGTATTTAAAAAAATTTCTATGGCTCACTATGGGACTTGCTCTTTCAAAGTACCTCAATAATAATGTAGGAGATTACAGGTTATTTGGGATAAACTCATTTAAACTGCTTATCTTGACAAGGCTACTCTCTTTATGCTGAAAAGCATACCACTCTAGCCATAAATATCTGAAAATCTGCTCTTTGCACTTCTATCTATAATGCTCAGTGTTGAACATATACATACTGAAGTATTATCTTCTCACACTCGTCAAAATGACGATCAACAAAAAGAACACAAGTAACAAATACTGGTGAGGATGTAGAGAAAGGACAGCTCTTGTTCCCTTGTTCCACTCTTGGTGGGAATGTAAACTGATACATCCACAGTGGAAAACAGTATGGAAGTTTCTCAAAAAACTAAAAATAGAATTACCATATGGCTCAGCAATTCCACTCCTTTGTATATATCCAAAGAAACCCAAAACACTAATTTGAAAAGATGCATGCACCCCAAAGTTCACAGCAGCATTACTTACAATTGTCAGGACTTGGAAATAACCTAAGCATCCATCAGCAGATGAAGAGATAAAGAAGATGTGGTATATAAAACACAATGGAATACTACTCAGTAACATGGATGGACTTGGGGGGATTTATGGTAAGTGAAATAAGTCAGATAGAGAAAGACAAATACTGTTAATATCACTTATATGTGGAATCTAAAAAATACAGCAAACTAGTGAATAAAACAAAAAAGCAGCAGACTCATAGAAAATAAACTAGTGGTTACCAGTGGGGAGAGAGAAAGGGGGGAGAGGCAATATAGAAGTAAGGGATTAAGAGGTACAAACTATTATGTGTACAATAAGCTACAAAGATATATCGTACAATATTGGGCACAATGCCAATATTTTATAATAACTATAAAAGAGCATAACCTTTAAAAATTGTTAATCACTATATTGTACACCTGTAACATATAATATTGTATATCAACTATACTTTGGGGAAAAAAAATGATTGTAAAGCTTATCTGAACTGAGGAAAGATAAAATTGACCACTTAGAGGGTTCTGGTTCCATTGCTTAAAATAATGTTATGCCATTCTAAAACTGTTTGGTGCTGAAATATGTTCAACTTCAGTATACACTTGTTGTTGAATTTTTCTTATATTGGGACACTGGATGAAAAAGGTCAAAGATGGCTAAGTTGGTCAGCACATATCTTTAACTAGAACTGAGCACTGAGTATGAAAAACATAAACCGTCATTCTTGGAAACATAACTAACTATAGACTCAGATCAAATCAATAATGACAGCAAAATCTTATTTCAAATTTAGTTTTATTTGCAACTGCACTTTTAGATTTAATTCTTTGATTTCTGTATTGTTTTTTGTTTTTTCCTTAGTTAATTTAATTATTATGTGTCTTTCTTTGTTGCTTCTTGCAGGGGACTTTTATGAATAATCTAGTTCTGATTTTCAGTGCACACCATGTTCTTTTGAAAGATTGGATTAGTATCTGTTATATTTTCTCCCTTTCCATTTCTTGAAGCTTACTATTTTAAAAGCTTTTGCAGCTAGATAATCTAATGATTAATCATCTTGTTTATGAGTAAGGTTTAACAAATGTTGGCTGGTAGTAATAACCCATTAG
>SJYC01123364.1:0-18648 GCA_006408675.1 Madoqua kirkii
CAAAATATTTGAGCCAAGATTAAGAGATTTTCAGCCAAGATTAGATTATTTTCCAGTCATAAAATGTGTCAAATTGCAACTCATGTTTATTAGTATAGCTTTCATTTTTTTATAAACCCGAATAAAATCTATGTAGAATTGGCAAGTAATTTTAAAAGCTAAATATAACTCTATAAATTGTGATTTGGAATTTCATTTGGATCTTATTTCTTAAAGCCAAATAAACTCATACTTCATAGGTTTTAGAAATTATGAAATACTGGTTTAAAGTTGGACAGCTTTTTGATTCTCTTTGGAATAATCCAGATCTCAAAGTAATCTATGTGTGAGAAAAAATGGACTATTTGAAACATTATGAAAGCTTTACAAGGTTTAATTTTCCAAGAGGAAGTAAGCAAATTTAACCTTGTATATCTAGTTGGCTGGGCGATATTTAAAATAAATCTCCAAACTCATAAAGATGTGTCACATTAAAAAGTCCAACTTTTTTGACAATTAGCTTTTTAAACAGAAATTCTGTCAGTTCTATTTGTTTCAATGTTTTGCATGCTGATAAGCTTAAAGAAAATCTATATTTGAGAGTAAAGTAAGTAATCTGAAGCAAAACCCACATTCTATTACCATAGATACTCTAGAAATATATCACATATAATTTTACTGTTTCCTTTGGCTTATTTTGGCTCCTAGCTTGGTCTTCTATTTTAGCTTCTATAGGTGGAAGTTTAAATATTGATTTGAGACCTTTGTTCTTTTATAATTTAAACATTTAATGCTAGAAATTACCTTTTAGATATTGCTTTTGCTTCATTTCATGAATTTCAACATGTTGTATTTTCTTTTTTTACTCAGTGCAAAATATTTTATAACTTCCTTTATGCTTTCTCCATTGGCCCATAGTTTCTTAAAAGTGTTGCTTAAATTATGAACGTTTGGTGAGTTTCCAGGCAACTTTGTAATATTGATTTCTAGCTTAGTTCCATTGTGATCATAAAACAAACTTTGTATGACTTAGCTTTTAACATTGTTAATGTTTGTTTGTGTCTCGGTATTTTCAGATGCTCCATGAACCTGAAAAGTCTATCTATTCTTCTGCTTTTATATGAAATGTGTCAATGTGAATGAAGTCAAGTTGGTTTTATAGTGCTGTTACTGAAGCAGGAGGTACATGCCCGCATGCCCAGCCCCCCAGGGTAAAGCAATTGGAAATTAATTCCCTATGGACTGAAACTCCAAGACAAGAATAGCAAGACAAATAAGGAAGGAGGCTGGGCCCTGCCCAGACCACATATTTCTCATTCCCAAAGTCAGGAGATCTCCTTAACCATAAGTGTGCAGAAAGGCTCCTTGGAGGTCAAAGGAGGAGTAATGTCAAGGGATGCTTTACCCATAAAATTCATCCTGGCTAAGAGACTATGTGCGTACACATGGAAAGATCCTGCGATATACCAAATATGGACTGTGAACCAGGCAAATCAAAATGATGGACCAAAGAACTGGAAGAAATGCCCTATAAAAGTGATTTAAATTACCCCGAGAGTGCAACTCAGGGACTCTCCCTCTGAATCGGCTCATGTGTTTATCCACATTTACTATTCTCTTTTTCCTCTTAATATATACTTATAAATAAATAAATAAATAAATGCTTCACTACTTTCCATCTTTGTGGAAATTCTTTTCAGCAGCCGGAGGGCCAGAGCCCTTGCCCCTGACCACTGGTCCAGTGGCGAGAACCTGGTGCTCTCACCACCACTACCTGGCCTCAATCTCTGGCTGGGAACCCAAGCTGGGCTCCAAGTCATTGCAGACCAAGGTATCTCAAGATCATTCTGATTTTCTTTATCTTTACTGGTATTCTCTCTACTGGTACTAACAATGATTCAAAGAGAATCTGCTGAACTCCCCAATGATAATTTTATCTTTCTCTTTTTATCAATTAAAAATTGTTTATGTTATTCAGTTTTGGCTGTGCTGGGTCTTTGTTGCTGTGTGAGGGTTTCCTTTAGTTGTGGTAGGTGTGGGCTGCTCTCTAGTTGCAGTGTGTGGGCTTCTCATCGTGGTGGCTTCTCTTGTGGAGCACGCATGGGCTCTAGCGTGCGTGGGCTTTAGTAGTTGCTGCACGTGGGGTTGGTAGTTGTGGCTGCCTGGCTCCAGAGTGCAAGCTCAATAGTTATGGCTTATGGGCTTAGTTGCCCCACAGCATATGGGATCTTCCTGGACCAGGGATTGAACCCTTGTCTTCTGCATTGCAAGGCAAGGTGGATTCTTAACCACTGGACCATCAGGGAAGCCCCTTCCTTTTATTTCTAATTTATTTGTGTTTTAGTCAAAGGGATTTCTTTTTAAAAATTTAAACAGCTTTATTGTTTACTTAACTTACAAAAGGAAAGGTACATATTTATTGTGTACTATTTGATGAATTAAAAACTATACAAATGCCCATGATACCGTCACACAATCAAGGAAACAAACATATCTAGCATCTTCTAGAGTTTTCTATGTTCTTTGTTTTTTCCTTGTTGTTTGTTTTGGGGTAAGAACAGAATATAAGAGTTATTCTCATAACAAATTTTGAATTGCACAATGTATTGTAACTATAGGCATGGTATTATATAGCAGATATCTAAGAAATTATTCTAGTATAACTAAAACTTTATACCCATGAAAATCAACTCCCTATTTCCTTCAACACTTTACCTCTTGTAAGCAGTATTGTATTCTGTGCTTCTATGAGCTTGACTATTTTAGATTCCCAAGTAAGTGGAACCAATGGGTATATATTCAATAGAATATTGAGGAGGTATTGCACTCCATATTCACCACAACATTACTCACAATAGTCAAGACGCAAAAATAGCCCAAGCATCCACTAACAGATAAATGGCAAAGAAAATGGAATACTATTCAGCGTCCTCCAAAAGAAGGAGACTCTGCCATTTGTGACAACATGGATGGAACTGGAGGACTTTAATCAGAAAAATAAACCAGTCACAGGCATTGTTTAATACAGCAAGTTCCTCAGATCTTCTGATAAACATCAAATTGTGAGATCCACTCTACTAAATTGACCCAGATAAGTCTAAAGGGTTTCTTGTAGGCAACACACTGTCAGCTATTTCTTTTTCATCTAACTTGACAATATCTGCCTTTTAATTGAAGTGTTTAGACTACCTGTATTTATGTAATTACTACTTTAGTGATAGAACTGGTATATAAGTACCGTCTTATTTTTTATTTTCTATTGTCCCATCAGTTTGTCTCTTTTGTTCTTCCCTCACTGCTCTTTTTTGGACTGATTTGATAATTTTTTTATGATTTTATTTTATCTACTTTATTGACTTATTTGCCCTAGCTCTTTTTTTAAGTGGACTTCCTCATAGCTCAGTTGGTAAAGAATCCAGTGGCTGGTCTAGAGTTTGCCATTACTTCTTAATTAACTATAATTTACCTTCAAATATAGTTTATTCCATTTCCTTCATTTCATCCTTTATGCCATCATGGTCATACATTTTACTTCTCCATATTATAAAAATCCCAAAATATATTGTAACTACTTTTGCATTTTGGACAGTCTTTTATATTTTTAAAGTGATTAAGCATGAGGAGAAAAGTCTATATTAACTTTCATCTTTATTATTTCTAGCACTTTGCCTTTCTTTGTATGAATTTAAATTTCCATCTGGCTTCATGCTCCTGATGAATTAAGACATTCCATTAACAGTTCTTGTAGGGTAGGGCTGTTGGCAATGAATTCATCCTATTTTGTTGTTCAGAGAAACATTTTAAATTTTATCTAAAATTAAAAAGATTTTGTTTCTTTTTGCTGAGTATACAATTCTAGGAGCCATTTTCTCTATTGATATTTTAAAAATGTCATTCCATTATCTTTTGGTTTGTTTAGTCTTTGATGAGAAGTCTGCTATAAATTTTTTATCTTTATTGCTCTTTGTAATGTTGGTTGTCTTCAAATATTACCTCTATTGTTGTTGTTCAGTTGCTAAGTCATGTCCAACTCTTTGCAACCCCCATGAACTGCAATAAGCCTGATGTACTTCACCATCTCCCAGAGATTACTCAAACTCAAACACACAGAATAGATGATGCCGTCCAATCACCTCATCTTCTGTGGCCCCTTTCTCCTCCTGCCCTTAGTCTTTCCCAGCATCAAGGTCTTTTCCAGTGAGTCGGCTCTTTGCATCAGGTGGCCAAAGTACTGGAGCTTCAGCGTCAGCATCAGTCCTTCCAATGAATATTCAGAGTTGATTTCCTTTAGGACTGACTGGTTTGATCTCTGCTGTCCAAGGGACTCTCAAGAGACTTCTATAGCACCACAGTTTGAAAGCATCAATTCCTTGGTGCTCAGCCTTCTTTATGGTACAACTGTCACATCTGTACATGCTGCTACTGCTGCTGCTAAGTCGCTTCAGTCGTGTCCGACTCTATGCGACCCCACAGATGGCAGCCCACCAGGCTCCCCCACCCCTGGGATTCTCCAGGCAAGAATACTGGAATGGGTTGCCATTTCCTTCTCCTACCTGTACATGACTACCCGCAAAACCACAGCTTTGACTAGATGGACCTCTGTCAGCAAAGTAATGTCTCTGCTTTTCAATATACTGTCTAGGTCTGTCATAGCTTTTCTTCCAAGGAGCAAGTGTCTTAATTTCATGGCTGCAATCACACTCCAAGGTGATTCAGGAGCCCAGGAAAGTAAAATCTGTCACTGTTTCCATTTTTTCCCCATCTATTTGCCATGAAGTGATGGGACCCAATGCCATGATTTTTTTTTTGGAATGTTGAGTTTTAAGCCAACGTTTTCACTCTCCTTTTTCACCTTCATCAAAAGGCTTTTTAGTTCTATACAGTTTTAAATTTCTTTGGGGATACAAATTTTATGTTTATTAATGCACTTAATATTGTCCTCCACCTCTTGGCTATTCTATCTGCTTTCTCTTTTCTTTCAATTTTAGCTTGGATAACTTTCAACCTATCTTCAAGTTCATTGATTTTTTTCCCCCATAGTTATGTTCTATATGTTGATAAACATGTCAAATAATTTTTCATCTCTGATATTGTTTTTAAAATTTATAATATTTCTGACTTTGTTTTACACTTCAATAACACTGCTTAAAATTCTTATCTTTTATTGCATATAGTTTGTTTTTTCTAAGTGCTGGAATATGATGTATAGAAGAACAGTTGATACTGAAGTGAAAATCATTTCCTCTCAGAAATCAGCCCATATCTTCTGGCAAAGTTGTTAATATGGAGATTTCTCCAAATCTTCTCAGTACTTGAGCTGGGTTTGGATTTAATTGTTGCTGTGCATGTGGTAAGTCACTTCAGTCATGTCCAACTCCGTGCAACCCTATGGGCAGTAGCCTGCCAGGCTCCTCTGTCCATGCGGTTCTCTAGGCAAGAATACTGGCATGGGTTGCCATGCCCTCCTCCAGGGGTCTTCCTGACCCAGGGATTGAACCATGTCTCTTATGCCACCTGCATTGGCAGGCAGGTTCTTTACCACTAGCGCCACCTGGGAAACCTTTAACCTTTATTGAATTGCAGGCTTTATATTTTTTTAGTTATTTTATTTTAAAAATTAACTTATTTATATTAATTGGAGGAGAGTTATTTACAATATTGTGATGGCTTTTGCCATATGAATTGGCCACAGGTATACATGTTTCCCTCTCCCATTCTGAAACCCTTCCTACCTCCCTCCCCACCCTATCCCTTATAGTACCAGCTTTGTGTACCCTGCTTCATGCATCGAACTTGCACTGGTCATCTCTTTTATATATGGTAATATATGTTTCAATGCTATTCTCTCAAGTCATCCTCCCTTCTCCTTCTCCCACTGAGTCCAAAAGTCTGTTCTTTACATCTGTGTCTCCTTTTCTGCTCTGCATGTAGGATCATCAGGACTGTCTTTCTAAATTTCATATGGAGAAGGTGTGGAGAAAAGGGAACCTTCTTACACTTTTGATGGGAAAACAAACTGGTACAGTCACTAATGAGAACTGTGTGGAGATTCCTTAAAAAACTGTGAATAGAAGTGCCATATGATCCAGCAATCCCACTGCTGGGCATACACCCTGAGGAAACCAGAACTGAAAGAGACACATGTACCCCAATGTTCACTGCAGCACTATTTACAGCAGCTTGGACATGGAAGCAGCCTGGATGTCCATCAGCAGATGATGGATAAGGGAAATATAATACATATACACAATGGAATATTACTTAGCCATAAAAAGGAACACATTTGAGTTAGTTCTAGTGGGGTGTATGAACCTAGAGCCTATTAAATAGAGTAAAGTAAGTCAGAAAGAGAAAAATTTTGTATATTAACATATTATAGGCTTTAAATTTCTATAGCAGTGGGTATGGACCTAACAGAAACAGAAGATATTAAGAAGAGGTAGCAAGAATATACAGAAGAACTATACAAAAAGGATCTTCATGACCTGGATAACCATGATGGTGTGATCACTCACATAGAGCCAGACATCCTGGAATGTGAAGTCAAGTGGGCCTTAGGAAGCATCACTACGAGCAAAGCTAGTGGAGGTGATGGAATTTAAGTTGAGCCATTTCAAGTCCTAAAAGATGCTGCTGTGAAAGTGCTGCACTCAATATGCCAGCAAATATGGAAAACTCAGAAGTGGCCACAGGACTGGAAAAGGCCAGGTTTCATTTTAATCCCAAAGAAAAGCAATGCTAAAGAATGTTCAAACTATAGCACAATTCACACATTTCACATGCTAGCAAAGTAATGCTCAAAAATCTCCAAGCCAGCCTTCAACAGTATGTGAATCATGAACTTCCCAATGTTCAAGCTGGATTTAGTAAAGGCAGAGAAACCAGAGATCAAACTGCCAATATCTGTTGGATCACAGAAAAAGCAAGAGAGTTCCACAGAAAATCTACTTCTGCTTTATTAACCATACTAAAGCCTTGGACTGTGTGGATCACAACAAACTGGAAAAATTTTAAAGAGATGGGAATACCAGACCACCTTACATGCCTACTGAGAAATTTGTGTGCAGGTCAGGAAGCAACAGTTAGAACTGGACATGGA
This sequence comes from Madoqua kirkii, assembly GCA_006408675.1. Lineage (NCBI taxonomy): Eukaryota > Metazoa > Chordata > Mammalia > Artiodactyla > Bovidae > Madoqua > Madoqua kirkii. Next base: position 7,079 of record SJYC01123364.1, read on the forward strand.
ACAACAGACTGGTTCCAAATTGAGAATGGAGATATGTTAAGGCTGTATATTGTCAACCTGCTTATTTAACTTATAAACAGAATACATCATGTGAAATGTCAGGCTGGATGAATTACAAGCTGGAATCAAAATTTTTGGGAGAAATATCAATAACCTCAGTTATGCAGATGACACCACCTTTATGGCAGAAGGTATATAGGAACTAAAGAGCCTCTTGATGAAAGTGAAAAAGGAGAGTGAAAAAGTTGGCTTAAAACTCAACATTCAAAAAACTAAGATCATGGCATCTGATCCCATCACTTCATGGCAAAAAGACAGGTAAACAATGGAAACAGTGAGAGACTATTTTCTTGGGCTCCCAAATCACTGCAGATAGTGACTTCAGCCATGGAATTAAAAGACACCAGCTCCTTGGAAGAAAAGCTATGACCAACCTAGACAGCATATTAAAAAGGAGAGACATTATTTTGCTGACAAAGGTCCATCTAGTCAAAGCTATGGTTTTCCCAGTAGTCTTTTATGGATGTGAGATTTGGACTATAAAGAAAACTGAGCCCTGAAGAATTGATGGTTTTGAATTTTGGTGTTGGAGAAGACTCTTGAGAGTCCCTTGGACTGCATGGAGATCAAACCAGTCCATCCTAAAGGAATCAGTTCTGAATATTCGTTGGAAGGACTGATGCTGGAGTTGAAACTCCAATACTTTGGCCACCTGATGTGAAGAACTGATTCATTGGAAAAGATGGTGGTGCTGGGAAAGATTGAATGCAGAAGGAGAAGAGGATGACAGGGGATAAGGTGGCTGGATGGCATCACCGACTTGATGGACAAGGTTTGAGCAAGCTTCAGGAGTTGGTGAAGGACAGGGAAGCCTGGCACACTGCATCCACGGGGTTGCAGAGTCAGACACAACTGAGCGACTAACTGAATGGTGCTAGCAGTGCTGCCTGCAGTGCTGAGGGTTTTCTCAGTATTCTTTTTCCACATTCACTTTTCAGCAGTCCTCCATGCCGATACTACAGCGCGCTCTCTCTCCATTTTTTTACCCTTCCCCAGATTGTTGATTGCTGCTCATGTTAGGGGAAGCAGGTGCTCTATTATTCTCATCTGCTTTCCTGGTGGCTTGGATGGTAACGAACCTGCCTGCAATACAGGAGACCCGGGTTCGATCCCTGGGTTGAGAAGATCCCTTGGAGCAGGGAATGGCTACCCACTTTTGCCTGTAGAATTTCATGGATAGAGGAACCTGGCAGGCTACAGTCCATGGAGTTGCAAAGAAGAGGACATTACTGAGCAACTAAACATGTTTGTGAGCCTCAGTTTTAGGTAGGATCTCTGCTTGTGGGCCTTGGAGGTGCAGTTTTCATAGACCAGGTTTTCTAACTCCTGCCACCCAGACCCTGCCTTATGTATTTCAAACTGCTTGGATAAGAGAGTGTTTTCTGCCTATTCCCCATTGGAAGCAGACCTCTACTTGGTATGAGTGTAGGATGTTGAGTCCAAGACATTTACTTGCTCCTTTTTCACGAGCGGGAAGATCTTCCTCTTTCTCTTTGCTCACTCCCCAGAAACAGTGGACATGTCAATGCTCTATAGATCAGAGGACTTCTTAACCACCCCCAAGAAGCAAACGGGTTATGCCTCTCCCTGCTCCACCAAAACAGGATTTTTGCCTGGATTCTAAGGGCAGTAGCACTTGCTGCCTCTATTCCAGCAACTTAATGCGTTTACATTTTATAAGAGAAGGACCGGAGAAAATACAGTTTTGTGTCTGTTCCCAAGGGTAGCCTTGCATACTGAGGTTACTGAGGGAAGTTCTCTCTGGTTTTCTTTCTTGATCCTCGATTTTCATGAAATTGGCTCACTGGAAAACGTTTGCGTGTAAGTGTAAAATATCCTTGTTTCTAGGGATTTCAGTTTTTCCAAATTTATATGCTAGTCCATTCTCATCCTTTAAGACTTTGTTAAAGTTTAGTATGATTTATTCCAACTCACTTCTAAGGTGATATCTCATCCTCTAAGGTGAAAATTAGTGTGTACTGTTTATCCTCAGAGGGCTTGTCACTCGTTGGAATTCAGAGTATTTGCCTGCCTTGCAAACTCAGCTCTGCTACAGAAATGATTTTGTGGATAATTTGATTTTTTTCTTGTTGTTAGGATGATAGCAGAATTCTTTTGTGGTTTTCTGAATCCTAAGGAGATTCAGAACCTCCCCGAATCTCTGTAGTTGTTTTAAAGCAGCCAGTTAGTGGAAGAGATGCATTAACTTAACTAATATTAAAGAAAAACAATAAAATATATTGATAGTACAGTAAGTTTGAGACTTAATACCAAGCATATCTTTAAAATAATTGTAATATTGGAATATGGTCGATAAAATTATAAAGTTGTACATAAGAAAGCCAGATATTGGTACCTGAAATTGTTAACTGGCATCTGGTCCCATCACTTCATGGCAAATAGATGGGGAAACAGTGGAAAACGGTGTCAGACTTTATTTTTGGGGGCTCCAAAATCACTGCAGATGGTGACTGCAGTCATGAAATTAAAAGACGCTTACTCCTTGAAAGAAAAGTTACGACCAACCTAGATAGCATATTAAAAAGCAGAGACATTACTTTGCCAACAATGGTCCATCTAGTCAAGGCTATGGTTTTTCCAGTATTCATGTATGAATGTTGAGAGTTGGACTCTAAAGAAAACTGAGTGTTGAAGAATTGATGCTTTTGAACTGTGGTGTTGGAGAAGACACTTGAGAGTCCCTTGGACTGCAAGGAGATCCAAGCAGTCCATCCTAAAGGAGATCAGTCCTGGGTGTTCATTGGAAGGACTGATTTTGAAGCTGAAACTCCAATACTTTGGTCACCTGATGTGAAGAGCTGACTCATTTGAAAAGACCCTGATTCTGGGAAAGATTGAGGGCAGGAGGAGAAGGGGACAACAGAGGATGAGATGGTTGGATGGCATCACTGACATGGGTTTGGGTGGACTCTGGGAGTTGGTGATGGACAGGGAGGCCTGGCATGCTGCAGTTCATGGGATCGCAGAGTCGGACACGACTGAGCGACTGAACTGATAATGAATTATGTGGCATTTCCTATATTTTTATGGTTATATTCATAACAAAAATATTAGTTTTACTTTATGTTGATCAGTACTTACCTAAGTTTCTTGGAGGAAATAGAATGTAAATTTAAATGTATGTGACTTGAATTAGCAAGAAAGAGGGATGGGCAATCCAGGCGAGAACAATGGCAAGTTCAAAGGCGTGAGAATAGAAAATAAGAAGTGAGATTATGGTATATTAAAAAACCATAAAGATACTAGACTTGTTTTGTTTATCTGCATCAAAAGTGGCAAACACAACCATGAGCCACATCCAACCTGCAACCTGTTTTTGTATGACCAGTGAGGTAAGAATGATTTTTAAATTGTTAAAAGGTTGCAAAACAAAACAAAACAAAGAAACACCCAACAAGTTGCAGGGAAAGAAGGATAGGAAGAGATAAAAGAGCCTGAAAAGGAGGAGGTGACTGAGACTATATGTGACTTGCAAAGACTCAAGTATCTGCTATCTGAACTTTCACAAAAGAAGTTTTTCAATCCCTGATCTGTATAGTTTTCTTATTTATTTTGCTACTCTATTACAGAGAAATAGAAATCCCCTTCAAATTTTTAAAATCTGTGCTAAATATATTTGCCATATTATCAAATTCCTCTTTAATTTACTTTCAATTGATTTATAGAATTAAACTGCTTATAATTATAATTTGAACTCATATTTTTGCACAGTACATATTTTTTGTGGTTCTATGAATTTATAATTTAACAGATCACATATTTCCATATAGTTTTTACATTGCCCTTTCCTTTGTTTGTTGGTGAGCTAGATACAACCATATTTTCATTTTTCAAATTTCTGTTAATCCATGATAACAGCATTTTATCCATGATAAAAATTTCCAAGGGGCTTGACAGGACTTATAAGGAAAAGACAGGACCATGAGATGACTGTAATGTACAACAAATTGGTAAAACAATACATTAATACTGGATTTTTCCCATGAAGATAATTTTGACTTTTTGATTTCTTCCTTGTCTTCATTGTTTTTTTCCTATTCTTATTTGCCATGTTCTATCAGATGGCTGAGACAACCACATCAGTTAGACAGGGCCAATTATCTAAGCCTTTTTTCTTCTCTCTCTCTGTTTGATGGTGGTAATGCCTCTTTACATACCCTCAGAAGATGTGTAATTACAGGAGAAAAACTAAATCTGATATTCTGATTTTTCTTCAAGTATTGATTTTTAAAAATTAGTTAAAACAGACAAAGAGACTGTCATTTGGATGATAACTGTGGGATTTGATTAAAGCATTTCTACTTGTCTCTATCTTAATAAACATCTAATAACAGTAATTAAAAATAAATTATGCGTTCATAAATATTGCTTAAAATTTCACTTTTATGTAGTCAGGTCTTCAATAAAAATGTGTTCTTGACTGATAAAATATATCTTACAGTGTGCTTTTAATTTTTCACCTGCATCTTCAAATACACCATAGAAATAACTTTGTTATATGAATTTGTTCAGTGCGTGGCATGCAGAAAGTGGAAAGACCAAGAACATTACTTTCTGACCTCTGTTGCTCTCAGCAAACAGATACCAAAGCACAACAGGAAAATATCTGTTCTTTATTTCAGGTATTTTATAAAGCAGCTATCAGTCCTGAAAGTCAAATCTGATAATTTTCAATCCCCAAGGTAAAGATCAAAGGATAATGTAAAATTCAAAGTAAGATTAAGGACAAAGGGAACATGAATTCAGTTTTATTGGTCTTATTCGTGGATTTAACGAAAGAATTTCATAACATGCTCTTTGCCAGTTAGTTGCTGACTCTGTGGCTTTGATGATTCCTGGCACTCCCATAAGCCTAACTGACTTCATGGTGAGGAAAACCGACTCTTGTTGTTAAAAATAAAGTGTCAAGATAAACTTGGTAAGTTTTTTTGTTAAGACAGAGATTTTAACCTTGGATTAAAAACACCAGAGAGGAAAAATAATCACATATTTTGACATTCAACTTTCAGATGTAAAGACCGCAAAATTATTTTAAAATCAACCTGTTAGCTAATGGCCATGGTCTTAAATATTTGGTCTCAAAATTTCTAAATCCTTCAGGCTTAGAAAATTACTAACATTTTCTTCTTAGCCTTGGGCTCAGCAGTAAAACTGCACATTTTCAGCCTTCATCAGTTTCAGTTGAGAGTTTTATTCATTTATTTTTTACTTGGATAAAGAAGTATTAGTAGAAAATAGCATTGTGTAATTCTAAAGATCATTTCTAAGAAACAATTGGTTGACATTTGAATTGTGTCTTTCTGAAGTTTATACATTGAAGTCCTGACCCCTCATGTGACTTATCTAGAGTCTTTTGCAGGTAATTAAAGTTAAATGAGTTAATAAAAAGGATGGGGACCTAGTTTGATCTGACTGTGGCCTTGAAAGAAGAGGCCTGTGTGTGTCTCCTGCATGTGAGAATACAATAAGGCAGCCATCTGAAAACTAGGAAGAGGCTCTTACCAGAAGCTGAATCCTGCTGGACCTTGATCTTGGACTTTCCAGGCTCATGAGCTGTGAGAAAGCAAATTTCAGTTGCTTAAGCCACTCAGTCTATGGTATTTTGTTATGGCAGCCTAAGTTAACTAAGATAATTAATTTGCATTCAGTGGCTCTCTTACTTATTTCCAGGATATATGAAAATAAATACTTGAAATACTTTAAAAGCCTGCCCCCAAAGCAAAAAAAATGCCAGCAAACAAAATAATAGCCTAGAGATGTTGATGAATTGATTCCGTAGCTCAATCACCTTTCAGAAACTATTCATAGCACAAAATGCAACTGCCTTGTATAGTTAAGAATGAGCACAGCATGGCTTTCCTCCTTCCAAGAGACCAGAACTTCTTAGAAACATATTTTACTATACAAAGGTGAAGGCTCTCTTGCAACTTGTGCACTGCAGATACTTAGTTTAATAAAGACTCAATATTACGTCCAGTTAGTCAAAGATTTGTTTGTTGTTGCTTTTCAGTTGCCAAGATACTTCTGAATCTTTAACAACCCTATGGGCTATAGCCGAGCAGTCTCCTCTGTATGTTAGGATATAACCTCTTAACTATCTGAAATTTTCTTGCCTCTTTCTCACTGCCTTTCATTCAGGATATACCTTTCTTTGCTTTAAACAAAGTTTCCAATAGTATATGTGATGTTATATTTGTATGATTTGACTTTCTGATAATAAGTTCAACTAATATTTTGCTTTCTTTTTTGACTCTGAAAAGCCTTACCAAATTACCTGTGAAATAATAGTTACTCTTTAGCCTCAAATTTGTTTATGTGCAGGGAAGAGAATGTTACAAGAGATGGAATTTAAGGGCATGAAAAGAAAACAGCATGCTGTTGCTTTAGGCATATCAAGCCTTCCTCTAACTCAGTCCAAGTTTGTAAGGATATCTGCAAATGGTCAAACAACTTTAAGTTTCTAATTATGAATTATGGAATTAGTGAAGTAGTTCATGTCTAAAATATATGATAGAAACTACCAAATGAAACTTCTTTGTGTAAATGAACATATGGAGGTTTCAGATTATAGCACAGTCAACTTGGGAGAAAAGAAACGTGATACTGTTTAACTACTTTATATCCTGGATGGTGACAGGAAGGATGTCTCCCATGCACATGTTTATCACTCATGATCATGTTCTATGTGCCAGACTGGTGCGATGGTGGGAGTGGAGGGATCTGCCTCTCCTTTTGTTTGTTTGCTCAGTTTAATTTCATTGAACTTTGACTGAACTTAAATGCTTTGACTACCAAGAGGAGCCTGGTGGTGAAAATACCAAATACTCTTACTGCTGCTGCTGCTGCATTGCTTCAGTCGTGTCCGACTCTGTGCAACCCCATAGGCAGCAGCCCACCAAGCTCCCCCATCCCTGGGATTCTCCAGGCAAGAACACTGGAGTGGGTTGCCATTTCCTTCTCCAATGCATGAACGTGAAAACTGAAAGTGGAGTTGCTCAGTCGTGTCCGACTCTTAGTGACTGCATGGCCTGCAGCCTACCAGGCTCCTCCGTCCATGGGATTTTCCAGGCAAGAGTACTGGAGTGGATTGCCATTTCCTTCTCCAAAATACTCTTAAGAAACCTACAAATACAAATACCTTTTCCTTCAAATACCAACGGGATAGAGGAGTCGTCTTTTGAGAATAGCACTGGCAGAACACAGACTATCTCCTGTGTTCTGGAGTCCTGGACGCCTACCTAGCTGGGAGGCATACTTAAATGCTTATATATCTGTAATGGGTACACGAGGGTTTCCCTGGTGGCTCAGATGGTAAAGAATCTGCCTGCAGTGCAGGAGACCTGGGTTCAGTCCCTGGGTTGGGAAGATCCCCTGGAGAAGGGAATGGCAACTCACTCCAGTACTCTTGCCTGGAGAATGCCATGGACAGAGGAGCCTGTTAGGCTGTAATCCATGGGGTTGCAAACAGATGGATATGACTGAGTGACTAACACAGTGGGTGCATTATAGTTTTTTATGCCTCTGTTTCATTACATTATTGGATTTTTCCCTCTGAGTTGAGTCCTGGGGTTGAATCATGAACCTATAATCTGAGAAGGGATGTGAGAGGGACATTCTGGCAAAAAGGTTAGGGAAATGAGTCCACTGATTTAGTGGACTGATGGGGAGGAGGGGTATAGGTTTAGCAAGATCAGGTGGCAGAATTCTTTGCCACGTTCCTCTCCCAATCCCAAGCTTCTCACCCTCAAGATCCATTCTCAGGGTGGAGTAGGAGCTTGTAGGAACATCAAGACAGATATACAAGGTCCTAAGAAGACCAGGCAGAGTAAATTTCTTTCTCTAAAAAGACTAAGGAAAGCAGCAGTTCCAAAAGGGAACTCCCCAAAACCAAATCACAGTCACCCATGCAGGCAGCAGACCAGAGGAGCCTCACCCCAGAAGAGACCAGGCAGGATTCCCAGGTCTCTTTCTGCTGCACTGACACCTACTCCAGACTCTCGTGAGGATGGTGCACATACCCTCCCCCAGCCAGATGTCTTCTGGACAGAGAAGGATGAGGTGCCCAAACTCTCAAAGGCTTGATCATTTCCCTAAAACACTAAGCCATTCAAAGATCCATTGAAATGAGGCCAAATATAGCGCTAAACTTCAAAGAGTCAAAGTACTTGAACTAAAGGAGGCTGAGATTTTGTTAATCAACAGTGACAAGGTTCCTTGTTAACTGAGTGACTAACACAGTGGGTGCATTATAGTTTTTTATGCCTCTGTTTCATTACATTATTGGATTTTTCCCTCTGAGTTGAGTCCTGGGGTTGAATCATGAACCTATAATCTGAGAAGGGATGTGAGAGGGACATTCTGGCAAAAAGGTTAGGGAAATGAGTCCACTGATTTAGTGGACTGATGGGGAGGAGGGGTAAGGTTTAGCAAGATCAGGTGGCAGAATTCTTTGCCACGTTCCTCTCCCAATCCCAAGCTTCTCACCCTCAAGATCCATTCTCAGGGTGGAGTAGGAGCTTGTAGGAACATCAAGACAGATATACAAGGTCCTAAGAAGACCAGGCAGAGTAAATTTCTTTCTCTAAAAAGACTAAGGAAAGCAGCAGTTCCAAAAGGGAACTCCCCAAAACCAAATCACAGTCACCCATGCAGGCAGCAGACCAGAGGAGCCTCACCCCAGAAGAGACCAGGCAGGATTCCCAGGTCTCTTTCTGCTGCACTGACACCTACTCCAGACTCTCGTGAGGATGGTGCACATACCCTCCCCCAGCCAGATGTCTTCTGGACAGAGAAGGATGAGGTGCCCAAACTCTCAAAGGCTTGATCATTTCCCTAAAACACTAAGCCATTCAAAGATCCATTGAAATGAGGCCAAATATAGCGCTAAACTTCAAAGAGTCAAAGTACTTGAACTAAAGGAGGCTGAGATTTTGTTAATCAACAGTGACAAGGTTCCTTGTTACTGAGAGGGGTCAGAAAGATTATGTTAGCTCTAGAAATTAAGGCAATCCATTTATTTGCTTATCTGACTACAACGTGAATAAAATCACAATTCTGATAATGACTGGAAATTAATAAAATTGTGAATATTGTATGGTGGGCATAGGCCCCTTTTCTGGGTCGTATTTCACTTTGTAAAACACATGCTTGACCTAGGTTTGTGCATATATTAGTCTTTGAAACTTTCGAGGTAAATGCATGTTTGGATTGACTCAATACATTTTTTTATATTTTTTTAACCCCCAATTTTAATGTACTTACACATTTGAGGTGATTTTGAAAATTTATTTTGGCAGATGTTAAGGAATAATATGGTAGAGAGAACACTGGCCAATGAGACAATGAAGGTATATGTGTTTTACCCTTGACTTTGTCACTTACAGCTGTGAGGACCCAGGCAAGGGCACTAAGCTCTCTGATTATCACTGCTTTATCTACACTACAGAAGCAACTGTCTTGCATAGTTCATTTGTGAGATGATTGTAAGAGTAGGTTGTATAATGTTTGTGAATGTATTTTGAAAATTGAAATTAACTTTATCAAGGAAATATCAAATATTATTTAATAAAAACTTTTTGACTCTAATTTAGCTATTCAGTATTTTAAAACTTTTTGAAATAATCTCAGATCTATATAAATGCTGCATAATACAAAGAACTCTTAGAAGCTTCCAATTCAAATCTGCCAATCTTTAATATTTTGCCATATCTGCTTTGTTATCTCTCATGTGTATATCCATGTATACAGTTTTCTGAAAAAATATTCTAAATAAGCTGAAATTACATTTTATTATGCTACTTTGTCTTTTAAAACTTTAAAGTTCATTTCTTTGGACTAGGAATATTTTCTTATAAGACCATAATATAGACAACAAAATCAGAAAATTTAACATTAACACATTAATTTAATCTATAGTTCCAAATAGGAGAAGGAGTACGTCAAGGCTGTATATTGTCACCCTGCTTATTTAACTTCTATGCAGAGTACATCATAAGACACGCTGAAATGGAAGAAACATAAGCTGGAATCAAGATTGCCGGGAGAAATATCAATAACCTCAGACATGCAGATGACACCACCCTTATGGCAGAAAATGAAGAGGAAATAAAAAGCCTCTTGATGAAAGTGAAAGTGGAGAATGAAAAAGTTGGCTTAAAGCTCAACATTCAGAAAACAAAGACCATGGCATCCGGTCCCATCACTTCACGGGAAATAGATGGAGAAACAGTGGAAACAGGGACAGACTTAATTTTGGGGGGCTCCAAAATCACTGCAGATGGTGACTGCAGCCATGAAATTAAAAGACGCTTACTTCTTGGAAGGAAAGTTATGACCAACCTAGATAGCATATTCAAAAGCAGAGACATTACTTTGGCGACTAAGGCCCATCTAGTCAAGGCTATGATTTTTCCTGTGGTCATGTATGGATGTGAGAGTTGGACTGTGAAGAAGGCTGAGTGCTGAAGAATTGATGCTTTTGAACTGTGGTGTTGCAGAAGACACTTGAGAGTCTCTTGGACTGCAAGGAGATCCAACCAGTCCATTCTGAAGGAGATCAACCCTGGGATTTCTTTGGAAGGAATGATGCTAAAGCTGCAACTCCAGTATTTTGGCCACCTCTTGCGAAGGGTTGACTCATTGGGAAAAACTCTGATGCTGGGAGGGATTGGGGGCAGGAGGAAAAGGAGAGACAGAGGATGAGATGGCTGGATGGTATCACTGACTAGATGGACATGAATCTGAGTGAACTTCGGGAGTTGGTGAACAGGAAGGCCTGGCGTGCTGCGATTCATGGGGTTGCAAAGAGTCAGACACAACTGAGCTACAGAACTGAGCTGATAGACCATATTCCAATTTCATAAATTATCCCCAAAACATCTTTGACAGCAGTATTTCCCAGTCTAGAATTCACCTTTTGTCTTTAGCTGTCATGTCTCTTTAGTTTTATTTAGCTAATTAAATAAATAGGTTCTGAGTCTTTTGGGGGGAGGTCTTCCATAAGAATATAGGCCAATTATTTTGTGGCATTTTTCTGTTTGGATTTGTCTTTTGTGTTCTCATTATTAGATTTAGGTTACAGATTTTTGGCTGGAATGTCACAGAAGTGATGACATGTCCTGCTCAGGATACTGTATCCTAAAGCACATGAATGAATGTTTGTTCCTTACAAGAGATGCTAGTTTGAACCACATGGCCAAAGTGTTTCCATTTTATCCATTGCATAGTTATGATTTTTCATTTTGTTATCAAGTGATTTATGGAGAGATGGTTTGAGACTATGTAAATATGTTCTTCATAGAATTCATTTCTCTCCTCCATTGAGTTTAGCATTCATTGCTGATTTTTGCATGAACAAATATTTACTCTGATGGTTTCAAAATGTTGATTTTTAAATATAATTATTCCTTCTGTATTTATTAGTTAACATTCTATGGAAGAAAAAGCTCTTACTTCTCCTTTATCTATTTATCTACCTATAAATTTGTCAA
>SJYC01123366.1:0-21423 GCA_006408675.1 Madoqua kirkii
TCGTCCTGCGGGGGTGGGGGGCGGGGCGGCCGGGGCGGGGACAGGTCCTGACAACTAGCTGATGGCTCCTGGCGTCCTGAGTTTCGTGCCGCTGCACTGGTGGGAGGAGCCGGGCCGCAGGCTCGCTCCTGTGCAGGCCGTGCTCCCAGGCGGCTGGTTGCTCAGGGATTCCTCATGCAGGTGGCCTGTCGGGTCAGTGATTCCGCTGGAGGATCCCAGTTCCGGTGCCGGCAGGCTGGTAGGCGGGGCCAGGTTCCCGGCCTAATACGCTCCTAGGGAGGGAGGCTCCCAAATGGCCGCTGGCCCTCGCCTCATGTTTGTGGCATCAGGAGATCTCCAAAGCGGTTATTGCCTGCACTGTGTCCCCAGGGTGAGCTCCAGTTGCTTCTGGCATCCCCAGGAGACTCTCTTAGACCGTCAGGTGGGTCTGACCCAGACAACTTTCATGTTACTGCTTCCAACCTGGGTCCAGAGCATTTTCGACCTGGGTCTCACGATGTTGCGTGCACCCTGCGACTGGAGTCTATTTCCTACAACCTTCTGGCTCTCCCAAGAGTACTACCGCTACTACTAAGTCACTTCAGTCGTGTCCGACTCTGTGCGACCCCATAGCCGGCAGCCCACCAGGCTCCCCCGTCCCTGGGATTCTCCAGGCAAGAACACTGGAGTGGGTCGCCATTTCCTTCTCCACTCCCAAAAGTAAGCACCTTCAAAATCAAGCGTTCTGGGGGCTGGCCTTCCTGCTGTGGGCTGGGGGCGGGGAGTGGGGCGTTAACCCCTCACTTCTCTAGGAGAACCTTCTTAATTGTAATTATCTTCCAGTTATGGGTCACCATCCCTTGATGTGGTTCTTGACTATATACCACATCTCTGCTCCTCCTACCTGCCTACTGTGGTTTCTTCTGTTTTCACTTGCAGAAGATATTTTCGTGCTAGTGTTCAGGCTTTCCTTATCAATGTCAGTTCAGTTCAGTTCAGTTCAGTCGCTCAGTCGTGTCCGACTCTTTGCGACCCCATGAATCGCAGCCCGCCAGGCCTCCCTGTCCATCACCAACTCCCGGAGTTCACTCAGACTCATGTACATGGAGTTGGTGATGCCATCCAGCCATCTCATCCTCTGTCGTCCCCTTCCCTTCCTGCCCCCCAGTCCCTCCCAGCATCAGGGTCTTGTCCAATGAGTCAGCTCTTCTCATGAGGCTTATCAATGTAAGTAGCTGTAATTTTGCTATCCTTTTGCATGGTCGTCCTTTTCTACCATCTTGGCTACCATTGTCTTGGACTAGCATTCTTTTACTTTGTCAGTTCTTTGGTGCTTTTAAGTAGGTTTACGTGAGTTCAATTCCTGGATTGGGAAAATTCCCCAGAGGAGCGCATAGCAACCCACTCCAGTATTCTTGCCTGGAGAATCCCATGGTCAGAGGACCCTGGCAGGCTGGAGTCTATAGGGTCGCACAGAGTTCGACATGTCTGAAGCAGTTTAGCAGCACGCACAAATATTTTACCCAGATTTTTTGCTGGTTGATTTCTTTGGAATAATTTTTCTGAATAACCTTGCCTCTATTTACCAGAAATAAAAGGGTGACAGAGACCAGCAAAATGCTCTGTGTTAGTTTGTTAGGGCTGCAGTAACAACCACAAACTGGGTGATTCAGAGCAATAGAAATGTATTGTTTCATAGTTTTGGAGGCAGAAGGCCTAACATCAAGTTTCAGCAGGGCTGTTCTCCCTTTTAAGGTACCAGGGAACAATCTCTTCCAGATCTCTCCTGGCTTCTAGTTGCCTCTGGCATTTCTTGGCTTGTGGCTAGCTGTTTTTTCCTTCTCTCTTTTCCTGTGATGTGCTCCTGTGTCCATGTCTGTCTCTGTGTTCAAATTTGGCCCTATCTATAAGCACACCAGTCAGATTGGATTAGGGTTCATGCTAATGACCTCATTTGGACTTGCTTACCTTTGTAAATGCCTTATTTCCAAATACAATATTCTAAGGTACTAGAGATTATATATGTTAGGGCATTAACGTAAGCTTTTTGGGGGACAGGATTCAAATCTTAATGCTCACCAACTCCATTTCCTTTACATGAGCACCCAAAGGCAAGATTTCCTGATCCTATTGCAGTTAGGTCAGGCCACTTTCTTGGTTCTGGCCTTATAAATGTGGTGAGAGTGATGTGTACTGAGCCTAATCATAGACCATCTTGGATGTTTTTCTTCAGCTTTGCTCTTCACTCACTGCTGCCTGAATGTAGAGGGCACTGAGGAGGCGCTGGAAGATCTCAGCAACAAGATGGAGAAGCCAGATACCAAATCACCAGGAAGGGTCAGTTGCAGTTGGCAAAACCCATTTGGACTGATATGAGTAAAAAACACACGCTTGTTGAATGAAGCAGTCATCAGTGGTAAGTCTTACTCTTGATTCATAGATGCTTCTATTGTTCCTCTTCTGAGTTGTTTCTCCTTGATCTCAAGGTCAAAATATCTCATTTGAAAAGCCTTTCTTTTTGACCAATATCTTGCTTTGTTGAGTTATAACACAGCAGGTTTTTATAGCAAATAAAGCACTTTAGTGAAAAAAAATTCACCTCTATTTTCCCAGGAGTTGATATTGTCAAAATAATTTCACAATAAACATAGTTCCATTTACTTTATACAAATCATAAAAGCAATATTATAGTGTAATAATGCTCATGCTTATTCACCAATTAATGCTCCCAGATATAAATTAGATATTGTCTTAAGGATCAGTTTTTTAATATAATTAACTTTTAAAAGTATGTTGCTGTACAATATTATATAAGTTATAGGTATACACTATAGCGAGTCACAATTTTTAGAGATTATACTCCATTTATAGTTATTATAAAATATTGACTATATTCCCTGTGTTGTACAGTATATCCTTGTAGCTTACTTTATACCTAATAGTTTGTATAACTTAATTCTTTACCCCAATATTGCCCCCTTTCTCTTCCCTCTCCCCACTGGTAACCATTAGTTCTTCTCTATATCTGTGAGTCTGCTTCTTTTTTTTAAATTATATTCACTAGTTTGTTGTATTTGAATCTATAAGTGAGTCTGATTCTTTTTTGCGATATTCAGTTGTTTGTTGTATTTGTATCTATATGTAGATTCCACATATAAGTGATATCATATAGAAGTACAGGGTCAATTTAAAAGATAGTGTACCTTATCGAATTTATTACTAGCACTTTACCTTGGAAACAGAACTATGATTTTCTAAGTTTTGGGTAAAATAAGAGGTTCACACACACACACACACACACACACACACACACCCACCTCCATGTATTACTAGATTTTGTCTTGAGATAAAATATCTCAACTTTAAGATTTGCATGTATACAATGTACTGAGTCAACTCTAGAGCACAGAAGTCTGTTCATTGAGTCTGGTGCCAAATACTGGAAAATGAATGAAAAATAAGAACAAAGGAAAAAATAAAATTGAAAAGTATCAGAAAATGATAGCTAATAAAAGAAATTTCTAAGTAGGTCACATTTCCTTCCATGTCACACAGCACTAGAAACAGTTCCATTTTAAAACCTGTGATTTTACTTTTAAAGATTATTTTGCATCATCTTTTCTATTGTAAAGGAAGAAATAATTTCAACTGGGTGTGGTAATGAATTACTATTGCTTTTTGAATAGCTGAAGTCATCTCATTACTTACATAGGTAAACTATTACCAGGTTAAGTAGCTACCCTGTTGTGGAGGATATATATTTTTATTTCAATATATAAAATCCTATTATACTGTAATATAAAAAAGTTCAACAAGTAAAATTCTCACTGTGAGAAAAAATTTACATGGGTGTTTTAAGGATTGAATATAGCACTAAAGATTGGAGGAGAATTAATCTTCCAAGGAGTATTAGAAACATATTTCTTTGTAATATTTAAAAACCAGGCAAGGCAGAACATTACAAAATGGGTGTTAGAAGATAATCTGGTATACTCAAGGATATGGAACGTAAAGCCTGAGATACCTATTTCAGCCTTCACCAAGTTTTACTGCATATTATGCTTGTGGAGGAAAGGAGATGAGGAAAAACTACAGCTCTTAAAATATTTTTCAGTATAAAAGTTTGCCTCTTACAGTGCAGCTAGGGTATAGAATCACTGTCTCATTGTGCAAGAGTTCATTTTTGATAGTCATTAATGATATTTCCTTATATGACACACCATTTACTGGAAAAGGTCATTTTAGACAATAATTTAAAAAGGTACATTCAATGGAAAATCCTACTAGTGGTTTGTTCGACTTTAAACCCTCAATGAATTGCTATGCTCCAGTACTTATGTTTTTTTTCAGTCAGATTAAGACAGGTTGTTCTCTATAAGCTGATCAGGAGGTCAATTAAGCAGTAATATCAAGATCTTCTATTGTTTCAGAGACCTTGAGAGCTCAGGACAGAATTTTTAATTGAATGATTGTTTAGGTCTTGGCAGTTGCAGTTAACAGAAATAAATTTTGCATGTTAATTTATTGGTAAATTGAGATAGGTATTAGAACAGTCTCAAATAGGTTGCTTAGAGGCAACAATTTGGATTATGGGGTTAAAATGATTATCTGAAATGTGATACTTATAATTGTGAATTACTTTTTTATCAGAAGGCGCAGCCTGTGTTGTCAGCCAAGTTCTAGCAGTAGAAAGTTATTGTTTGTGGCCCACACTGTTATGGTCTTTTGATGATGGATGACTTAGCCAAATAAGGTGACTATATTGTCTTCACTTTGGACTTAGCTACTGAGTGAAATAAAATAATCATGTAAAACTAAGAATATCTGACAGTTTCAAAAGCAGATGCAATTGTCCAATTGTTGGACATCTGATTTTTTTACATTAAAATTTAATGAAAATAGTCAATAACTGAAATGTATGTATATTTCCTAGGCTTTTTCTATACCAATAACTTAAATTATAAGATAGGTAGCCAGAAAACAGTATTTAGTGGCACATGAAATGTTTCAGTCACAAAATTCCACAACGGTAAAATGTTTGTTAGAACCATACATATATGTATTAAGATAATAAATAAGATGTTTGGCTCTAGAATAAAGCTGAGAAGATAATTGAGGCTATGTGCTTATGTGTGTGTGTGTGTGTGTGTGTGTGTGTGTGTGTGTGTATTAGTTGTTTAGTTGTGTCCGACTCTGCGATCCCATGAACTGCAGCCTTCCAGGCTCCTCGTCCATGGGTTTCTCCAGGCAAAAATACTGGAATGGGTTGCCATTCCCTTCTCCAAATTGAGGCCACAGAGTAAAGTAAAAAAAAAAAACAAAAAAAAACAAAAAGAAAAAAATTTCTGAACAAAACAGGCAGTTGGTTATTTGGCCAAATTTAACTTTTTCATAGACTGGCTTTGTAAACTTGAACCACTTGATGCGTCTGTGCTTCACTTTTCCTATTCTTTAGTAAGAGGAGTAGACCAGATCAGGGAGCCCCAGTATTTTTGTGGAATAGAGTATTATTTAAATTTACTGGAGCTTGAAATGGTGATAGTCACACTAGAAGGCAAGAAAAATTTATGACTGGCAGAAATCTGTGTATCTGGGAACATAGCCAATATTGGGTTTTGTGAAGTTCAATCTTTTTATATTGGACATGAAGGTAGGTAGTTGGGGAAAGCTTGTGGATAAATAAAATGGCAGGAGAAATTTCATAAGATCTACAGCCTAGGGCCATCAGACAACTTTAAAATAAAACTCATTGTAAGCCTGGAGCTAACCAAAATAATTAACATCTAAATTTATTTTATTATTTTAAAATGCATTTATTGAGCAGTTACATTTTGAAATTGAACACAGAATTATTTATGAAAAGTATATCTAAAAAACTATTTTATTTATAAATTACATTTTATAATTGAAAACTAGTAAGAAATATACCATAATTTTCTTAACCATCTTTTAATGAGTATCAAATAGCACTATAATATGAAAAATAAGTTTTGAGTAAATTTGAAATAATGAAAATAATTAACTTGATGGTCAAGTAAAGTAATTGCAATTTATCATATATATTTGGAAAGTCTTATTTTATTACTTTTTTGATGGTTACCATTGTTTTTTCAGTCACTAAGCCATGTCTGACTCTTTGTGACATCATGAACTGCAGCACACCAGGCTTCCCTGTTCTTCATTGTCTCCCGAAGTTTGCTCAGATTCATGTCCATTGAGTCAATGATGCCATCCAACCATCTCATCCTCTGTCATCCCCTTCTCCTCTTGCTCTCAATCTTTCCCAGCATCAAGGTCTTTCCCAGCGTGTCACTTCTTTGCATCTGGGTGCCAAAGTATTGGAGCTTCAGCTTCAGCATCAGTCCTTCCAATGAATATTCAGGGGTGATTTCCTTTAGGATTGACCGATTTGATTTCCTTGCTGTCAAAGGGACTCTCAAGAATCTTCTCCACAATTCGAAAGTATCAATTCTTCGTTGTTCAACTTGGTACCGTCTGAGCTACCAGGGTGCTTCTCTGGTAGCTCAAACAGTAAAGAATCTGCCTACAATACAGGAGACCCAGGTTGGAGACCTGGGTTTGGAAGATCCCCTGGAGAAGGGAATGGTTACCCACTGTAGTATTCTTGCCTGAATACTTGTGGGACAGAGATACACGGACAGAGGATCCTTGTGGGATACGGTCTGTGGGGTCACAAAGAGTCAGACATGACTGAGTGATTAACACTTTCACTATCACAACCTTCTTTATGGTCCAACTCTTGCATCTGTAAGTGACCAGAAAAACCGGGTTTTCACTACCGGAAAAACCGTAGCTTTAGCTAGACAGACCTTAGTCAGGAAAGTGATGTTTCTGTTTTTCAATATGCTAAGTTTGTCATAGCTTTTCTTCCAAGGAGCAAGCATCTTTTAATTTCATGGCTGCAGTCACTATCTGTAGTGATTTTGGAGCCCAGGAAAATAAAATCTGTCACTACTGTTTCCACTTTTCTCCCTTCTATTTGCCATAAAGTGATGGGACCAGATACCATGACATCTTTTAAATGACATTCATCTAGGCTGGCATTTTGCATGATGTACTCTGCATACAAATTAAATAAACAGGGTAAAAGTACACAACCTTGACGTACCCTTAGTTTTCTGAATATTAAGTCTTAATTTAGCTTTTTCACTCTCCTCTTTCACCTCATCAAGAGGCTCTTTAGTTCCTCTTTGCTTTCTGCCATTAGAGTGGTATCATCTGCATATCTGAGGTTGTTGATATTTCTCCTGGCAATCTTGATTCCAGGTTGGGATTCATCCAGCCTGACATTTTGCATGATGTACTCTGCATACAAATTAAATAAACAGGGTAACAATATACAACTTTGACGTACCCTTTTCCCAATTTTGAACCAGTCTGTTTTTCCATGTCTGGTTCTAACTGTTGGTTCTTGACCTATATACAGGTAAGAGATGGTATTGCCTGTCTCAGGTAAGATGGTATTCCCATCTCTTAAATGACATTTTTTTGTTTTATTTTGCTTAAATTTTGTTATTTCCTTTCAAGTTTATAGGAAAAATGTTTAGTGCTAAGTATCATTATATCTATTTTATAATGAATAATCTGGGTCTAAGAAAAATTACTTGTCCAAGATAAATTACTTAAGTAAGAGGCAGAACAAGAATTTATATCCAGGTCTCCTTGACATTGAAATCTGTGCTTTTAATCAGCATGGACTCTACTCCTTACTTATGTATTTATTTCACAAATATTTATGGAGCCCCAATAATATTTGAAACAACTGTCTGGGCACCAGTTCTGTGGGAATAAATAAAAGCATGAAAAAACTTTGCCTTCTTAGGACTTGCAAGTGAAGGGTAAAATCACCACCAGCAAATCATTTTCATAGCTTATATGGCAAATGAACTTTCTTCTGTTTAATTTTTCAGCAGTGCTTTATTATATGACATAGATTACAGAAAATAATAAGCTATTTGTAAGCTGAACAGATTGAGAATCATAGAGTAGATTTACAGCAATCTCTTCTGAGGATAGCAAGAAAAAAAGACATTTCAACTTTGCCTTTAGATTCACAGTTGTTAATGGAAACAAATAGCCCCAGGTCATTCACCTTAAAACCTAAATAAATAAACAACTGGCCAACCAGAGGTATAGAATTGGTATAGAATTTAAAGGCTCAAGAGACAATTTTCTATGTCAGGTTTACCTGGGTTATCCTTTAATCACATTAATGAAGTCTTCTTTATGTCAGTCAGGAAGATCACCTGGAGAAGGAAATGGCAACCCACTCCAGTATTCTCACCTAGAGAATACCATGGACAGAGGAGCCTGGCGGGGTCCATGGGGTTGCAAAAAGTTGGACACAACTGGGCAGCTAATACTTTTCTTTCTTTTTTATCTGAGAATGAATAAAAGACACAAAAAAACCCTTGCCTTTTTGAAACTTGCAAGTGAAGAGTGGGAGACAGAAATAAGCTAACTAAATAAATCAGTTATACAGTGTGTTAAATTATAATGATGCCAAAGAGCAATAAACCAAGGGAAGGGAAGAGAGGGTGTTCAGGGGGACAATTGCAGGTTTAAATAGGATGTTCAGAGAAGGACACCATGAGAAGATAATATATGAGTCAAAACTGGGAGAAGCTAAAGGAAACTTGTCATGGGGTTACATAACAAATGAGAATTCCAGGAAAGCAAATAGCAGTTATGAAGGCCCTGAAGTGGGGGGAATGCCTAACAAACTCAAGGCACATAAAGGAGGCCTGTGTGACTAGAGCACCATAAATGCATGAGATTGTAGAAGATAAGATCACAGAGGCACAGGGAACCAAGCTACACAGGGCCTTGTAGCTGTTGCAATTGCTCTGATTTTCTCTAAGTGAGATAAAGGGCTTCTGGAGAATTTTGAGAATTGTGCATAGTCTGACGTATATTTTATCAGTGTTGAGAAAAGTGTAAAGGGGAGAAAGGGTAGAAGCAGAGAAACCCCTGGAGAGGCTATTGGCAATAATTCCATGGACTTAGAATAGTGACTAATGAGGGAAATAGTGGGAGACAGTCGATTCCAGGTATATCTGGAAGGTAGAGCTAATGATATTTGCTGTGGATGTGACATGAGTTTTGAGATAAAACTCTGTAAAATGTTTTCTCTTAACAGCTATTAATACAAGTGTGGAGTTGCCCTTAATCATCATGGGAAGAGCACGTGTGGATAGAGGTTAGAGATGAAGAGTTCAGTTTTGGATGTGGAAAGCTGAAACATTTCTTAGAATCCATGTGGAAATAGGATGTGTAGCTGGGCGTGGGGTCTAGGGAGACATTCAGGCTATACTGGGAAATATGAGTTATAGCAGAGACTGGATGAAAGGGAATTAGTGAGGACACAAAAGATATGCAAGAATTGAGCCTTTGAGTGTTTCAACATTCAGATGTTGTTGGAGAGCTGAAGAGGAAACTTCAAAGGAGAATAAAAAGTATGGCCAAAAAGAGGATAACAGGGATTGTAGTGACCTGGGAGCAAAGATACCGTTTACAGGCAGAGGAGTGACTAGTTGTATGGACAGCCGCTGAGGCATAAAGTAATAGAAGAACTGAAAAGTGGCCCTTGGTGACCTCAAGAACAACAGCTTAAGTAATGTGGTGGGAGAAAATCTTGCATATTTTGAGAAGTTTTACTTTACAGAGAAGGAAGTGTAAAGAGTGTTTATGGGAGGAGGGAAATAATGATGGTGAGAGATCTTTTTTTTCAACTTTCATACACTGATGGAACACTTAGAAGAAGGTAAAAAGCTGATGATGTAGGAAAGAAAAGTGAGAATTGCTAAATCAGTGTTCTTGGGTTGAAGAGAATAAATGAGAATAGAAAGCAAGTGAGGAAGCTGGCATTTGCTGAGAGCAAAGAATGAACAGAGTTCATCCATTTTAACCAGAGGGAAGAAAGAGTAGATAGGAGCAGATTCAAGTATCTCAGAGGTGAGGTGGTGATGTTTTATGGATGTTTTCTTCTGAAGTTTTCAATTACTGAGATGTTGGCATATAATGTTGCATTAACATATAATGTTCAGATTAGGCAGATAAACCTCAGGTATCTTGAACTGGAGACTTGCTCAACTTAAAATTTACAATTAAAGATTAGAATGTGGCATAAACTGAGAATGAAACCTTTTGAAAATTGTAGCAGATTCACATTGTATCCATTAGTTACTTTTTTATAGCTATAATAAAAATTTATACTTAATCATGGAAAGAATTATTCTCTTCTAGGTATTTTTTCTTCTGAAACAGGGAGATGGAATCATCATTATCAGCCTTATTTTTGAAGATCATGGGCAGCAGTAAATACAATGTTCTTTATGTGAAGGTTATAAAAATCATCAAAGGGTGATTAATAATTTCTATTTTATGATAGAATAAGTGACCTTTTCAGTGACATGAGTCTGTGGGAGAATGAATAAAATTCACATTTATTAAAATTCTAAATTACAACTATCTGATAATGTTTCTTGTCAAACTATTCTAACAGCTCCTGTTACTTTGGGGAATGTTTAAATAAAGCCTTTAACAAAAATAGAGAAAATAAGCTTTTCCTTTTCTCTATACTTTGTGCCAAAAGGACAAAGGTTTATATCGTACCTTTCTGTTAGCAGGTACCAAAAGAATTTATAATATGGGATCTATCCAAGAGGAATATTCCCAAAGTTTGCTAAAAAAAAGAAAAAGTAATTTAAAAATAGTCTACATTTAAACTACACTTAGAATGTTCTGCAAGCTTAAAAGGATGTTTAGAGTCAGGTTTTAAAAACAGTGGGATTTAGTATAATAGGTTTGGCAACAAAATCAGTGCAGTTCATGCAACCGATGAATTGATGCAGACCCAGCTGACTAACACATACCATGTGTTTGCTTTGGCAGAGAATTTGGAAAAATAATTTGGAGAAAAAATTATATTATTCAACAGATTTTACTTTTGTTGTTGTTTTGTGGGATTCTTAAAAAATGTCTAATCAGTCTTGCAAAGGTAGGTTTTTCAAAGATCTTCCCATTGATTGGAACCGGATTTGGATCTTTTATAAAACAACAAAGAAAGATGTATGAGGATAATTCTATTCATTTCATATGTTTCTTTTAATCACCCACTGCTCAGAAATAGATTTATGACTATTCATTTCTCAATTGATACCATGTTTATGAATTTATTCTAAAAACAGTGCTATAAAATGCTCCTTATCAACCTTTCTGATATAACTATGGCATATAAAATCTATTTAAACTTTGATGGCCAAGAAGAGCACTGTGTTTTGTAGTGATGATTAAATGTGCTATTCTAAGACTTTGTTTTTAATTATAGAATTTTGTTGTTGTTGTTCTTCAGGTAAGGTTAAAGCTTGTTTCTTGTGTAAAGTAGGTTATTTAAATATTGCTACAAGTTTTCAAAAGAGTTTTTTGGTTTGTTAGAATATTGGAATTCTCAGTGTTCAGTAAAATCCAGAAATATTAATGATGTGATGAACCCAAGTCTGGAAAGAGTTCTGATTCCATTTTATGAGGTTAAAAGTCACTTCATAGCGTCTTCTATTATAAGACAGATATGTTGATTACACTCCTAAATTTGCTTCAGGAGCTAGATATACTATTTCCCACTATAGATTAGCTTGACTTTCCATGCCGCATTGATAAACCATGAAATTCAGAAGATACTGGGATATTTTCCTCAATGAATTCCTAAAGCTAGAGGCAGCTCAGTGTAGCATATGTTAATGCACAGTGTATTACATGGGAAAGAGCTGCAGACTGATAAAACAGGCAGCTGATATTCTGAAGTAAATACAAACATTGAAGATTATTCCATCTCTATTTTGTGGTGACCTTGAACAAGTTGTTAACCACTGTGAAACTCAGGTAGACTTGTATAAAAAATAGAGATACTGACACCTACTTAATTTCCAAGGTTGCTGTAAAGATAAAAGAAACTCTCTACTATGTATTGCACTTGGTACATGGAATCCTTCTTTTCCTCGCACACTAGTCAATGGCACCCACTCCAGTACTCTTGCCTGGAAAATCCCATGGACGGAGGAGCCTGGTGGGCTGCAGTCCATGGGGTCACTAAGAGTCAGACACGACTGAGCGACTTCACTTTCACTTTTCACTTTCATGCATTGGAGAAGGAAATGGCAACCCACTCCAGTAGTCTTGCCTGGAGAATGCCAGGGCCAGGGGAGCCTGGCGGGCTACCGTCTGTGGGGTCGCACAGAGTCAGACACAACAGCAGCAGCAGCAGTCTATAACCTTAACAGTAGGACTGTGAGGAGCTTTCTGTAGTCATCAGCAACACCTTCTCATAGGTGCTCAGGGAACATTCAGGGTAACTATCTGCAAGACAGTGGAAGAGGTGCCTTTTATCTAATCCATACAGCTTTCTGAGATTGGATTATTATCTCTATTTTATTAATAAGAAAACCGAGTATTAGAGAGTTAAACTCAAAGCCATATAGCTAGTAGTATCAGAAACTGGAATTCACAATAGAATCATCTGCCTTTGAAAGGCATACCTTCTTAAATATTTCTCAGAGAAGTGGAAAGGGAGGACTTTTTCTCAAACTCATAAATATATGCCATATGTTTTCCAGAGGCATTATTTCATTTAATTTTCAGAATAACTCTATAAGAAAAGCATTATCTTTCCCATTTTTCATGAGAAGAAACTCATACCCAGAGATTAAGTAACTTTCTTAAGGCCATACAACTATTAATTTGTAAAGCAGTGATTCAAATCCAGAAAAAATCAGTTCAGATCCAAAAAAAGTCCAAAACCAAAAGTCCAGTTACAAACTTATATTTTTCCTAAAACAACATGCTGCCTGGAGGTGTAGGATAAGCCAGAGTGAGAAGTCAACAGTTGGGATAAATATTTGGGAAATGTGATTGGACTGCATGTTGAGGAAGAGGATGGAAGCAGAGATGAGAATCCAAGTTTGAGCTTTTGCTGTGGGGGGGCGGGGACCTCAATTTATCTTTCCTCTTCTTCTATACCTCCAGACTTCTACTACAGTGCATAACTTTCTGTTCCCTATACTTTCCATGCTAGTCCATGCTTCTGTAACTTTAAGCATGTATTTTTAAATTTATTTTTTAATTGAAGGATAATTACTTTACAGAATTTTGTTTTTTCTTCTCTGAGTTGTATGCCATTTACTCTTCTTTTTCTGGAAAATATCTCTTTAACTTCAAAAATACAGTTCAGAATTTATTTTGCAAATCTTTTATTGATCCAATCAATGTTCACTTGGATGCTTTTCTTTTTAGTTCAGCATTGTCTCAGATACTTACCTCAGAAGCATCATTTTTGTGACTCTGGAAGCATGAAATAGAGTTGTTGAGAACTGACTGTCCTGAAAATTTTACAAACCCATCTCTAAGTGTGGATTGATATTCCTTTCAGATAATTCTCAATGGATAAACTCCTTAGATTTTAGGATGAGAGAAAACTTTACAGATACGCACACAGGTAAGATCTGAAACCTTGCATAGTATTCCAGATATTACTGATACCACACCATTTCTACCCTCAACATACCTACTTGATATCTCTCACCATGCTTTGTACATGGTAAACAATATGGGACAATTGAAGTTCAGAGGAATTAGCACAATTATGTAAATTAAGAGAAGTATGATCAAGATTAGAATGAACTAGACCCTTGTGGTATGTGAGCCTTTGCTGGGAAACGGTGATTCTGTCACTTTGATTTCCGAGTCCAACATCCTGTTTCCAATGCATATCTATCAACACCTTCACCATTATCTTTTTTAAAAAGAATTACTATTGTATTACAGATGTTTTCTTTTGGTTATAAAATTTTGATTCAGCAGTAAAGTTAGATTTACTGACTGGAAGAGCAAGGACTGTTCACTTTTTCCCTGCTTCATGCCAAGTCTATAGTGTGTGGTTGAGTAGGACAATAGATACTCATTGTTTTTCAAGTACCATTATTTTTTCCAGTCAAACATTCATTGAGAGTCATGAGCTTTACAGGTGAATTTATGACTACTACAA
Organism: Madoqua kirkii; assembly: GCA_006408675.1. Lineage (NCBI taxonomy): Eukaryota > Metazoa > Chordata > Mammalia > Artiodactyla > Bovidae > Madoqua > Madoqua kirkii. Next base: position 14,039 of record SJYC01123366.1, read on the forward strand.
ATATAGTGATAAATTCATTAACACTTACTTTATCTGCTCCATTCACTGAATGTTCCATATGTACAATCAGGGTTTACTAAATAGAGGGGAAAAAAAAAAAAGAAGAAGAAAGACTTATTAGGGACAGTGGGGAATGCAGAGCTAGAAACCAACTGGTAAATCTGGAATATTCAGGCAACAATAAATAGCTTATTTGGCTTTGTTCATGGCCCCTTACTTTACTTTGGGCTATAGGGATCAAAGAAAAAAGTGAAGCAAAGATCGTTGACTTGATTTAATCATGGAAAATAAAAATGTTTGTCTTTGAAATATAACTTGGGTCATGGTCTCATAGTTTTGTGGGCTGGTGCTAATGCTGAAAATTCAAGACTATTGCTTTTGTGATTCTTGGTCAACAGTCAATGCGTGGCTTGGGCTCTAAAGTCCTAAAAAATGGGCTCATTATGTAATGAATATCTCCAAGCTGGATGAGCAGAAGAGTTTCAAAATGGGTTTTTGGTCTGGCATTTCTGCATTATTTGTTAAGCCCACAAAATGTAGATTTTTATCTCTAACTTCTGTTCACTCACTTGTGGCTACTTTAGGAAGTAGTTTTTCTTTACTTCCTCAGTGAGAACTGCAAGATTTTTGTTGGTACAATTTGGCCACTGCTTAACAGAAGCAGCTTGCTTATATTACTTCCTGTATTTTTTTTTAGACCAACATTTATTATCCCTTAAGAATCCCTTAACAGCTTTCTTTCTTAGGGATTTTATTTTCCCCCTGAAGGAACAAGGGACTTAATTCGGCTAATAATTTCTTACCCATGAGGACATAATGAATTTATTCTCCATTTAATAGCCTTTGAAGGAAATTACTCAGTATTTAGAAAGGGAGGAAATCAAGCTATAAGAAATCTTTTCTAGGAGGCTACCTTTCTCAGTTTCTTGCCTTAAAATATCCATTTAGATACTTTAAAATTATACTTTATGTGATAAATTGAGGCTCTCTACTTAAATCTACCTGCTCTTTTAGGAATGAGAGGTATTAAAAATTCTATTTTGGTTGAGTAAAGAAATGTTAATGACCTGTCTGGCAGTTGTATTTAAACATGCTAGCTTGTTACTATATTGCCAAAACAAATGAAAATTCACTGCGTGCTATTGGAACCAATTTATTAGGTAACACTTGGGGTATCATCAGGGGAGTGAGTTATTCCACTTAACTGAGTTTTCCACATAAATGCTGCAGAGTTATCTTTTTAAAACAGAAACAAGGCATATTGATTTCCCACTGAAGTCTTTCAGTGACTTACTGTTGTCTAAAGAATAATGCATTGCTTTATAATTTACCATTCCAATTTCATCTCCCTTCGATTTCCCTACCACCTATTTGTTGTTGTACAGTCACTCAGTCATGTCTGACTCTTCGCGACTCCATGGACTGCAGCGTGCCAGGCTTGCCTGTCCTTCATCATTGATAATCCATCTACCACTTTAATTTGCTCACCATTCTCTAGACCTATCATACTCTTATTTCTTTGATTTCCAGATGCTGCTCCATGTGGTCATGACCTCATCAGTTTATTGTATCTCTTCTATTTCCAGAACCACAATACATGTTTCCAATATGGAAGCCATCTGTATGATGACTCTTTAATTTCTGTGTTAGCTTTCCTCACTAAATAGGGAGCTAATAGTGGTCAGGAAACATGCCCCTCTCCACTCCCCCCCCCGCCCCCGGCCCAATTTTCATGTCTTTAGAGACTCATTTAATGCTTGAAAGCCAGTGATACTTATTCATTTCCTGTGGGAGCTGTAACAAATTGCCAAAACCTGAGGGACTTAAAATGAAATTTATTCTCTCACAGTTTTAGTTTCCAGAAATGGGGAATTCAGGTGTCAGCAGGGCCATGCTCCCTCCTCCAGAGACTCCAGGGAGAATCTATTCCATGCCTCTTCTAGCTTCTGGTGCCTCTCCACAATCCTTGGCATTCCTTAGTTTGTAATCACATCACTTAATCTTTGCCACCATCTTTACATCATCTTCTCCTGTGTGCGTCTCACAGGAGTTTCAAAACTCCATCTACCTCTCTCTTTTGATTTATTTATTTTACTTTTTTTTTTTTAACCTTTCTCTTATAAAGAAATATATATGTTTGCATCTAGGGCTTACCTCGGTAACATAGGAGAAGTTCCTCTCTCAAGATCCTTAACTGAATGACATCTTTTGCCATATAAGGTAATGTTCAGATGGTTTATGCATTAGAACACGGAAAAATTTTTGTGAGCCATTATCAGTCTATCACAGATACTTAATGTATTTTAAACTTAATTACTCATTCAAATGCTATAACTTTCAAAATATAAAAGCATATTTGAAAAAGTATTACTAAAGTATATCTCATGCTTAATTGCTTCCTAAATTAGAACATGGTATTCAGACCATATTTTCATATATTTTTAGTACGGATGTTCTCTGATTTTTAAAATAAACTGTATTTTCAGTCATGGGCCAATCTTATGCTTCTAGAGTATTTAGGAAAGCACTTTCACTGCTTTCCAGATATATTCAGACTGGAGTAGTTATTGAGTGTCTATCTTATGTGGAGCTATACATAGAAATAAGATTCAGTTCCTTCTTCAAAGAAGTTACTGATCAATGTGGGAAATAGACATAGAAGCAGAGCTATATCAATAAAATCTGCAGCTGTTTTGTGACTAAAGGGTTAACAGAACCTTTCAGCTTTATGTATGAGCAGTTGATATTTGGTTAACTGTTTTTCTCTGTTACCCTGGAAGCCTGGTAAAAGTAATGTATTAACTGTAACATTACTTTTTGATAACATGGTTTAAGGTAAAATTGATTGATTAGCATATTTCACTTAAACTTGGAACAAGTATGAATTACCCATGTTAAGAATACATGGACTATATGTCCATTGAGAGATGAATGAATAAAGAAGTTGTGGTACATATACACAATGGAATATTACTCAGCCACTAAAAGGAACACATTTGACTCAGTTCTGATGAGGTGGATGAACCTAGAACCTATTGTACACAGTGAGGTGAGTTAGAAAGAGAAAGATAAATATCATATCCTAGCACATATGAAAGTCCCATGGATGGAGGAGCCTGGTAGGCTGCAGTCCATGGGGTTGCTAGAGTCAGACACAGCTGAGCGACTTCACTTTCACTTTTCACTTTTATGCATTGGAGAAGGAAATAGCAACCCACTCCAGTGTTCTGGCCTGGAGAATCTAAGGGACGGGGAAGCCTGGTGGGCTGCTATCTATGGGGTTGCACAGAGTCAGACACGACTGAAGCAACTTAGCAGCAGCAGCAGCACATATATACAGAATCTAGAAAAATGGTACTGAAGAATTTATTTACAGAGCAGCAATGGAGAAACAGACATAGAGAATAGACTTATGGACATGAGAGAGGGGAAGAGAGGGTTAGATGTATGGAACGAGTAACATGGAAATTTACATTACCATATGTAAAATAGATAGCCAACAGGAATTTCCTGTATGGCTCAGGAAACTCAAACAGGGGCTCTGTATCAATCTAGAGGGATGGGATGGGGTGGGAGATGGGAGGGAGGCTTAAAAGGGAGGGGATATATGTGTACCTATGGCTGATTCATGTTGAGGTTTGACAGAAAACAACAAAAATCTGTAAAGCAATTATCCTTCAATAAAAAATTAAAAAAAGAATACATGAACTATAAATAACTGAAGAGGACATTGTAACAGGATTGTCAGGAAGTGCTAAGGGCCTAGTTGGGATTGGAGATGGGAGTTCATGATTAATCCAAGCCATACAGTTATGTGATTTTTCTCCAGCAAAGCATGGTCATCCAAGTATATAAACAAGCAAGGTGAGTTTGTAGTGTTCTTCAGGGTTAGAGTTTTGCCTGGTTAGTTTCAGCAGAATGATTTGGGAACTAGGGACTTAGAGATACTAGCTAAGGAAGTTCTGGTGATGAACCATGGGCTTCAGGGAATGAAAATCAGAAAAGAATGGATAAATTGGAAGGAAACGGAGGCCTCAGGGGTCTTTGCCCTTCTTAGTAGTAGAAGAGATGTTGTCAGCAAGGGTATGAGAAACTGAAAGGAAGAGAAAGAGTGATGGAGGAAGAGTCCTTTGAAAGAGACCAAACAGGGAACCCTGTGGTGACAAGGATGTACATTGGGAGGGAGTGACTGAAGCAGAGAGTAGGTTGAAGTTAGCTGAAGCTCAGATGTTCAAAAATTATAATGCTATTGTGTGGTTGGATAATATGACTAGATGTTAAGATGACTCAAGATAACGAAAGCACTTGGAGTAGAGACAAGCTATATGGAGAAGGTGATGGCACTCCACTCCAGTACTCTTACCTGGAAAATCCCATGGATGGAGAAGCCTGCTAGGCTGCAGTCCATGGGGTCGCACAGAGTCAGACATGACTGAAGTGACTTAGCAGCAGCAGCAGCAGCAGCATAGGTCAAATAGAAAATTTCCAAAGAATTGGAGGAATTACTCAGAGGTCAGCAGATGATAGCAGCCAAGAGGAAGAAAGAGACTCAGAAAATAAGTAACTAGTACATAGAGTCAGAAGAAAATTGAAAGACTAGGAGAGAAGCAATGCTCTTTCCAGGATCTGAGGTGACTGATAGATAGAAGAAACACCTTGCACTAGAGACAGTGATGTGGGAGAGGAGGATTTGTTCATAACAGTGAAGTAGAAAAAACACTTTCAGAAGGGAGTGGTGAGTGTTTACAATGGACCAAGTTTCCAGAAAACCTTGTGACATGAATTTGAGTTTTAAGAAAACAGTAGGAAAAGAGGCAATTAATTGTGCAGAAGTGTAAAGAAAGTATGAGGTAGTTAGGTGATGAGCCATTTTTTTCAAAGGGCTATGTTCAGGAAAAGTCAGTGACCAAAATTAAAAAAGGAAAGATGCATGGTTGGAGTTGATGGCCTGAAATATCCCAACTTTGAAGTCACTTCTTTGGGTGTAGGGTCCTCAGAGGTAACAGCAGAGCAGATGAGAAATATCACAAGATGGTGAAGGACCAGCCTCAGCTCCAGGTGGGTGCTGAAGATCTGATACAGGAGCCACCTTTTACTGCTATCAGGGGTAATAGATATTTTCTTAAAAATCTACTGCTTTTTAATCTATTTTGAAACTGGAATTGTTATTGAAAGTCGTGAGTGGGTCTAGCTGCTCACTACTCAAAAGCCAATAAACAGGTCAGGTTGGTGGAAAGGAAAACTTGCTTTATTTCAGATGGCAGCAACTGGAGGGGGAGGGGTGACACACGTCTGTCCAAAGGCTGACTCCCCCTCAAGGCACCAGTGGGGCAAGAGCTTTTATAGACAGAAGCCGGGGGGTGGGCGTGGTAGCTCCATGCAGTGACAGCTCATTCATCTCTGACAGTCATCTTCAGATTGTTGGTGGTGGTCTGACCAGCGTCATATTGATTGTGTTAGGTGCAGGGTCCATTTGTCCCCTTTTCTCTGAGATCACTTCTCGGAATTCTGGCAGTTTATGTGCTGGGTACAGTCTGGTCATCATGTAGTTATTTCTCCACCTAGTTTTTTGGTATCTACAAGACAACTCACAGGATATTTCTCAGAATATTATCGGTAGAACTTGAGAAAGAGTAAGAGACCTTGAATATGCTTAATGACTATATCGTTATTATTTAGTCTCCTTTGACTCCTGTACAATGTTAGGAACCACCACGGTCCATAGTTCTTCAGGCACTCTATCATATCTGATCCTCAAATCTATTTCTCATTTCCACTGTATAATCGTAGGGGTTTCACTTAGGTCATACCTGAATGGTCTAGTGGTTTTCCCTACTTTCTTCAATTTAAGTCTGAATTTTTCAATAAGGAATTCATGACCTGAGTCTCAGTCAGCACCTAGTCTTGTTTTTGCTGACTGTATAGAGCTTCTCCATCTTCAGCTTCAAAGAATATAATCAATCTGATTTCGGTATTGACCATCTGGTGATGTCCATGTGTTGTTGGAAGAGGGTGTTTGCTATGACCAATGTGTTCTCTTGGCAAAACTCTGTTAGCCTTTGACCTGGTTCATTTTTCACTCCAAGGCCAAATTTGCCTGTTACATCAAGTGTCTCTTGACTTCTTACTTTTGCATTCCAGTTCCCTGTGATGAAAAGGACATCTGTTTTCGGTGTTAGTTCTAGAAGGTCTTGTAGGTCTTCACAGAACAATTCAACTTCAGCTTCTTCAGTATTAGTGGTTGGGGCATAGACTTGCATTACCATGATACTGAATGGTTTGTCTTGGAAACGAACAGAGATCATTCTGTCATTTTTGAGATTTCACCTATAAGTTGATTATGATGGCTACTCCATTTCTTCTAAGGGATTCTTGCCCACATTCATAGACGTATTGATCATCTGAATTAAATTTGCCCATTTCGGTCCATTTTAGTCCACTAATTCCTAAAATATTGATCTTCACTCTTGGCATCTCCTGTTTGACCACTTCCAAATTACCTTGATTCATGGACCTAACATTCCAGGTTCCTATGCAGTATTGTTCTTTACAGCATTAGGCTTTTCTTCCATCACCAGCCACATCCATAACTGGGTGTTGTTTTTGCTTTGGTTCAGCCTCTTCCTTCTTCAGTTCAGTTCAGTATAGTCACTCAGTCGTGTCTGACTCCTTGCAACCCCATGAATTGCAGCACGCCAGGCCTTCCTGGCCATCACCAACTCATGGAGTTCATACAAACTCATGTCCATCGAGTTGGTGATGCCATCCAGCCATCTCATCCTCTGTCGTCCCCTTCTCCTCCTGCCCCCAATCCCTCCCAGCATCAGAGTCTTTTCCAGTGAGTCAACTCTTCCCATGAGGTGGCCAAAGCATTGGAGTTTCAGCTTTAGCATCAATCCTTCCAAAGAACACCCAGGGCTGATCTCCTTCAGAATGGACTGGTTGTATCTCCTTGCAGTCCAAGGGACTCTCAAGAGTCTTCCTTCTTACTGGAGCTATTTCTCTACTCTTGTCCAATAGCATATTGGGCACCTACCGAGCTGGGGAATTCATCTTTCAGTGTCATATGTTTTTGCCTTTCATACTGTTCCTGGGATTCTCAAGGTAAGAGTACTGAAGTGGTTTGCCATTCCCTTCTCCAGTGGACCACATTTTTCAGAACTGTCCATTCCTACCTGTCCAACTTGAGTGGCCCTACACAGTATGGCTTATAGGTTCATCAAGTTAGATGAGGTTGTGATCCATGTCTATCTGAATGAATAGTGTGATTCATTCTATCTGAATGAAAACTACAATCACAGAAAGAATCAGACATGGAACAATGGACTGGTTCAAAATTAGAAAAGGAGTATGTCAAGGCTGTATATTGTCACCCTGCTTATTTA
>SJYC01123368.1:0-11051 GCA_006408675.1 Madoqua kirkii
CAAGAAGAGATAAGAAAGCCTTCTTCAGTGATCAATGCAAAGAAATAGAGGAAAAGAACAGAATGGGAAAGATTAGAGATCTCTTCAGGAAACTTAGAGATACCAAGGGAACACTGCCCCAGGATGGGGAAAATCCTCGAGCAGAAAAATACCAGTGTTTTAAATACCAGTGTTAGCAAAGTTTCCTTCAATAAAACACTCTTAAACCAGAAGATTAGGGCGTTCTGTCTTTCCAAAACTTACATGTCTTTTTGACCCACTCCAGTACTCTTTCCTGGAAAATCCCTGGATGGAGGAGCCTGGTAGGCTACAGTCTATGGGGTCACAAAGAGTCGGAAACGACTGAGCGACTTCATTTTCACAGACAAAGTAAGAGAAGTATGGTATTTTGCTCCTTGGAGAGCTTGTTCTGAACTCAGGTATATTATAGAACAAGGCAACAAAAGGAATGGTGATATTTGTTTAAAGACCTTGTAATTTCCACATCCAGCTATTATCAAAATACATAAAAATATTCGGAAACGACTGAGCGACTTCATTTTCACAGACAAAGTAAGAGAAGTATGGTATTTTGCTCCTTGGAGAGCTTGTTCTGAACTCAGGTATATTATAGAACAAGGCAACAAAAGGAATGGTGATATTTGTTTAAAGACCTTGTAATTTCCACATCCAGCTATTATCAAAATACATAAAAATATGGCTAGGTCAGGAGATAGAGATCCATCTAAAAAAAACAAACCAAAGCCCTGGAAAACCTATCACATCTAAGTGATAGGTTTATCCCTTAGATAAACCTTATCTGTGCCTTATCTGTCCATACTCATACAGAAATCAAATTCCAAGGTGAAATACTTGTCACAGGACACATGTTTATTTAAACTGATAAAATATAGAATACACGCTGGTGTAGCTGAGTGGTTTGATAACTGCTTTTGCCAAAGTAAAATTTGGACTCTTGATGAACAAAACCTGCAGCTCCTATATTCTGATGAAAATACAAATACATAAGTAGATAAAAGCATTTTACCAAATATCATATATTGGCAAATGTTCATTATAATAAACAATTTTTAATTTCCTAATCCTTTCAAATCAAAATCATTTACATCAGGTGCCTCTAAGTAAAAGAGAAAAAACATAAATACGGCTCTGATAAATCTTGGTAAAGCATTTTTAATACATCTCTCAGACACTGTGAAGTTTAATTACTCTAATGATTACAAACTGTTTGCCACTCAGTAAGTTTTGAACCCCTTGCTTTCAACCTAAACTAAAGCAGAACCTGATGAATGTCTAAGATCCCCTTGCTCTCAGAGCAGGTTGAAAGCAGATGGTGATGACTACAGTGCATTTGAGATGCCTATGCAGAGTACATCATGAGAAACGCTGGGCTGGAAGAAACACAAGCTGAGTCAAGATTGCTGGGAGAAATATCATTAACATCAGATATGCAGATGACACCACCCTTACGGCAGAAAGTGAAGAGGAACTCAAAAGCCTCTTGATGAAAGTAAAAGAGGAGAGTGAAAAAGTTGGCTTAAAGCTCTACATTCAGAAAATGAAGATAATGGCATCCAGTCCCATCACTCCATGGGAAATAGATGGAGAAACAGTGGAAAGAGTGTCAGACTTTATTTTTAGGGGCTTCAAAATCATTGCAGATGGTTACTGCAGCCATGAAATTAAAAAACGCTTACTCCTTGGAAGAAAAGTCATGACCAACCTAGACAGCATATTGAAAAACGGAGACATTACTTTGCCGACTAAAGTCCATCTAGTCAAGGCTATAGTTTTTCCAGTAGTCATGTATGGATGTGACAGTGGACTATAAAATATTCAAAAGCAGAGACATTACTTTGCCGACTAAGGTCCATCTAGTCAAGGCTGTGGTTTTTCCTGTGGTCATGTATGGATGTGAGAGTTGGACTGTGAAGAAGTCTGAGCGCTGAAGAATTGATGCTTTTGAACTGTGGTGTTGGAGAAGACTCTTGAGAGTCCCTTGGACTGCAAGGAGATCCAACCAGTCCATTCTGAAGGAGATCAACCCTGGGATTTCTTTGGAAGGAATGATGCTGAAGCTGAAACTTCAGTACTTTGGCCACTTCATAGAAGAACTGACTCATTGGAAAAGACTCTGATCCTGGGAGGGACTGGGGGCAGGAGGAGAAGGGGACAACCGAGGGTGAGATGGCTGGATGGCATCACTGACTCGATGGACGTGAGTCTGAGTGCACTCCGAGAGATGGTGATGAACAGGGAGGCCTGGCATGCTGCGATTATTGGGCTCGCAGAGTCAGACATGACTGAGCGACTGAACTGTACTGAACTTGTGTCTCCCTTTAGTTTTGTCAGTGTTTTCTTTCTATTTTAGGTGCTTTGATGTTGGGTGCATATTTATTTTGATTGTTATATCTTTCTGATAAATCGATCAGTTTATCATTATATAATGTCCTACTGTGTCTCTAGTCACAGTTTTTTACTTAAAGCATTTTTCTTATATAAATATAGTCGGCCCTACTCTCTATTAGTCATCACTTTAATGGAATACTCTTTTCTATCCTCTCACTTCCAGCTTTTTTGTGTCTTTTAATCTAAAGTGAGTCCCTTATAGACAGTATGTGTTTAGTTTTGTCTTTTTGTCCATGCAGCCACTCTATGTTTTATATTCTAAGGGAAGTTTAATCCACTTGTGTTTAAAGTAATTGATAGATAATACTTATTTTTGCCAGCTTGTTAATTTTTTTCTTCTTTATGATTCTTTAATTCCTCTTTTCTTATGGTCTTTTTTTTTCAATGGTTTCATTGTTTTTTTTTTTTTGTAGTGATATGCTCTGATTTCTTTTTCCTTATGTGTATTTTCTGAAGGTATTTTCATTGTGATTATCATGAGATTTACATAAAACATGTTATAGTTACAGCAGTCTATTTTTAAAAGATAACTATTCAACATGCATACAAAAATCTTGACTTTTATAGACCCTCATACACATTATATTATTAACATCACAATCTGCATGTTCATATCATTAACAGATATTTGTAGTTATAGTTATCTAAATATTTTGGTTTTAATTTCTACACTAAAATTAAATTGATTTACATACCACCATTACAGGGTTACAGTAATCTTTGTCCACGTACTTGTATATATATTTTATATTTTCATTGATCTTCATATTGCTCATTAGTGTCCTTTAATTTCAATGTGGAGAACTAACTTTAGTGTTTCTTGTAAGCCAAGTCTAGTGGTTTAGTGGTACTGAGCTCCCTAAGCTTTTGCTTGTCTGGAGAAGTATTTATCTCTCCATTTTGATGGACAGTTTTATCAGATATAATAGCTTTGATTGGCAGGTTTTTTTCTTTTTTCTGTCATTCAGCACTCTGCATATATCATCCCATTTTCTTCTGTAACCTTTCTTTTTTAAAGTCCAGTGAAGATATCCTGGGTGTTTTCTTGTATGTGAAGTCCCTTTTCCCTTGCTGTTTTCAAAATTTTCTCTTTGCCTGTTTAACAATTTGATGATATGTCCTAATGTCAATTTCTGTTTGAGATTTATGAATCCTTGATGTCTATTTGTAACTCCTTAGATTGGAAAAGTTTTCAGACATTATTAATCTAAGTAATCTTTCTGTTTCAATCTCTCTTCCTCTCTCACTCTTCTCTTTGTGGTGGTGTTGGTGGTTTAGTCAGTCAGTCATGTCCTACGCTTGCAACCCCGTGGACTAGCCTGCCAGGCTCCTCTGTCCAAGAGATTCTCCAGGCAAGAATACTGGAGTGGGTTGCCATGTCTTCTTCTTGGGGAACTCTCATGAGTCTATGGCTTTCCGTAAGTTCCACAGGATCTTCCCTCTTTTTCATTCTGTTTTGTTTTTTTTTGTTGTTGTTCTTTGTCTGAATAAGTTTAAAATGAACTGTCTTTGAGGGAGATGATTTTTTTTTCTTCTGCTTAACCTAACCTACTGTTGAAACTATTGAACTTTTCAACTCACTTACTGCATTGTTTAGTTCCAGAATGTCTGTTCGGTTCTTTCTTTCTTTTTTTTTTTTCTTTGTTGATATTCTCATGTTGTTCAGATTATCATTTCCTGATTTCATTTAGTTGTCTACCTATGTTCTCAAGTAACTTACTGAATTTTAAGACAATTATTTTAAATTCAGTGTTAAGTCATTCACAGATGCTCTGGAGTTAGTTACTGGAGATTTGCTTTGTTATGTTTTTCAGTTGCATCATATTTTCCAGATTCTTCATGTTCCTTCTAGCATTGTGTTGGAGTCCGCACGTGTAAAGAAAGAACCAACTTTTCCTCATTTTTAAGGGCTGGCTTTAGTAGATTCAGAGCTTCACAGTCAGCCTAGCAAGAGATTCTAGGAACTTCTCAAAGATTATCTGTGGATGCTCACACTTCAAGCCTCTCTCACTCATGAGGGGAATATTCAGAGTTATGCATCTTCTTGCAGTCTCACAGAGCTTCGCTGGCAGGAGCAAGTGGTTCTCCTCCCTTTTTTGGTTGTTGTTGTTCTTAGCTCCTCCAGATATCTGGACCTTGCCAGTTCCGTCAGTGCTCTGTGTGAAGTAAGACAGAGACCAGTCTTTAGCCAGTTGACTAAAAAGCATAGGTTATTGAAAACACACTTCACTCTTTCTTTCCCTCCAAGGCAAAACTGTGGGCCAAATTGATCTCTCTTGGTACTGAACTATACTGAGTTGTGAGATGGGTTGGCACAGGTAAAACAAGTAAAATTACTTTTTTACTCATTTCGATTCAGCTGTTCTTAGTGCTGTATTCATCTGGGGAATGGCAAATTCTTAACTGGAATCTGTTTCTCTCATAAGGGTATTTGATTCCTATAGTGTTGTTAAATCAGTGTTTCTGTGTATAGATAGGCTGGGACATCTTATTTAGCCATTTTGTTGATGTCATCTCTCACATTCCTCTTGGTGACAGACTTTATACACCTGTGAATTTGATCTTTACCCAGGCAATTTTTTATGGAATCAGTAATTTTTCATGATAAACACTGATTCAATTACCTAGTTTAACTTAGTTGCTTTATTTTTGTAGAAATTACTCACATGTTAAAACTATACTTTAAGCAGTCCCTTAAAATGCTAAATATCTGGTTTGGTTCAGTTCAGTTCAGTTCAGTCGCTCAGTCGTGTCCGACTCTTTGCGACTCCGTGAATCACAGCACGACAGGCCTGCCTGTTCATCACCAACTCCTGGAGTTTACTCAGACACATGTCCATCAAGTCAGTGATGCCATCCAGCCATCTCATCCTCTGTCGTCCCCTTTTCCTCCTGCCCCCAATCCCTCCCAGCATCACAGTCTTTTCCAATGAGTCAACTCTTCACATGAGGTGACTAAAATATTGGAGTTTCAGCTTCAGCATCAGTCCTTCCAATGAACACCCAGGACTGATCTCCTTTAGGATGGACTGATTGGATCTTCTTGCAGTCCAAGGAATTCTCAAGAGTCTTCTCCAACACCACAGTTCAAAAGCATCAATTCTTCAGCGCTCAGCCTTCTTCACAGTCCAACTCTCACATCCATACATGACCACAGGAAAAACCATAGCCTTGACTAGAATGACCTTTGTTGGTAAAGTAATATCTCTGTTTTTTAATATGCTGTCTAGGTTGGTCATAACTTTCCTTCCAAGGAGTAAGTCTTAATTTCATGGCTGCAATCACCATCTGCAGTGATTTTGGAGCCCCAGAAAAATAAAGTCTGATACTTTTTCCACTGTTTCCCCATCTATTTCCCCAAAGTGATGGGACCAGATGCCATGATCTTCGTTTTCTGAAGGTTGAGCTTTAAGCCAACTTTTTCACTCTCCCCTTTCACTTTCATCAAGAGGCTCTCTAGTTCCTCTTCACTTTCTGCCATAAGGGTGGTGTCCTCTGCATATCTGAGGTTATTGATATTTCTCCCAGCAATCTTGATCCCAGCTTGTGCTTCTTCCAGCCCAGTGTTTCTCATGATGATACTCTGCATATAAGTTAAATAAGCAGGGTGACAATATACAGCCTTGATGTATTCCTTTTCCTATTTGGAACCAGTCTGTTGTCCCATGTCCAGTTCTAATGGTTGCTTCCTCCTGTATATAGGTTTCTCAAGAAGCAGTTCAGGTGGTCTGGTATTCCCATGTCTTTCAGAATTTTCCACAGTTTATTGTGAGCCACACAGTCAGACTGTCAGTATCAGTGTCACTTTGGCATGGTCAAAAAAGCAGAAATAGACATTTTTCTGGAACTCTCTTGTTGTTTTCCATGATCCAGCTGATGTTGGCAATTTGATCTCTGGTTCCTCTCATTTTAATTACTAGCATTTAAATACTGGCTAAGTACATTGTTGGCATTGTGGAAGATTAAATGTGAATTATTCTTTAAAGAATCCAACTTTAAGAAATTTCATAAATATCAGATCTGTTCACTCACTGATTTAAATTAGTCATTCTCAAACTTGAAGACTCATAAATGCTGAGTATGTCACTGTATTTCCCTGAAGAATTTACAGGTTTCAGTTTGAGAAAGTGAAAGTGTTAGTTGCTCAGTCATGTCTGACTCTTTGAAACTCCATGGCCTGTAGCCCACCAGCCTCCTCCATCCATGGAATTCTCCAGGCAAGAATACTGGAGTGGGTTACTATTCCCTTCTCTGGAGATCTTCCCAACCCAGGGATTGAACCCAGGTGTCCTGCATTGCAGGTAGATTCTTTACCATCTCAGCCACCAGGGAAGCCCCTTGATTTCCATTAGAGGCTTCTTAAGATACTTCATAAAATGTTATACAGCTGGACGTGGCTAAATTTTCTTACTTTAGCACTTTAAGACATTTATTGTTAGGGATAATTGTGTTTTTGTTAAACTTAATGATAATTGTATGCAAATTTTAGAATTTGCCACAGGCTTACTATTTGTGGTAAACTTGTGGGAATAGTTATTTTTCCTTTTTTTTTTTTTCCTGTTTGTGGAAAACTGTCAGTATCAGGAATCACTGTCTGCCTCAAAATTGCAGCTGCGGTTGTCTTCTCAGATTACTAGAAAATTAAAGCAGAGTTTGTAGCAAACTTGAAAATTATTATACAGTAAAGACTTGTTACTAAGAAATACAGTTAATGAATAAAGGCAAAAGAAAAAGAGCTTAAAAAAAGGAGGAAGATCAGGAAACTGTTAAATTAACTAGCTAGTCTTATCCTTAAATAAAAAAGTAATAGATGGTATCTTTGAAGTGTCTTTTCATGGATGGAATTTTTTATTTCTCTTCTTGGTAAAAAGTTAACCCCTTTGTTGGTAATTTTTTATTTCTATGTGTAGATAAAGTTTGGAGAAAAAATTTAAGCCAAATATACATGTGTATAAAATATGTCTCTATAAATCAGTTTATAGTGAACAGAAATTGACAGCTCAAAAAACTGAAATGCAGTCAAAGGTACTATTCTAAGATACTGTAATAGAAGCCACCACTCTACTCCAATTAAGTGACCTGATACATAAGAAAATAATTCAACATAGATGAGTAACAGCAAATTTTACAATATTCATTCTCACAATATTCCTCACTATGAACATGTATGTATTCTTGTCAGGAGCTAGATTTCATTTTGTGAAATTTATTAAAAGTTGGAATGGTGCCTGTCTTTCTTTGTATTCTTTTTTATATATGGACAATGAACTACTTTAAAATGCTCACTTTAATTCTTATAAAGATTTTAAAAGTAGTGTGAAGATTCTATGACTCATGCAGCAAAGCTCTCTAAAATAAAATCAAAGACAAAATAAAGACACATTTAGTATTCTGAGATCATTCATCATTAAGTTAAACTAGTTTTCATTTTATGTTCAAGCTTAATAGTTAATTTAATTATTTAAAGAAGCTACTTTAAGTATTACTTATTTAAAAAGTAAGCATTTCTCTCTTCACTAGTGTATGCTGAGTCTTCTCAATCTTCACCTGTCCCCTGACTATTCTCTCTCAGGGTTTGACTTAATTTAAATCAGTTTCTTTCCCACTGTTAGTACTTCCAACACAAAAGTTTTCCTCATCATGTCAAACTGACTTATTTTTTCATGAACTAAATTTTCCTAGATCTTTTGGTCACTTAAGATCATTGAAAAGTCATGGAGGGTTTTGAGAAAGTAAATGGAAATCTAGTTTCTTCCTGGTGAACTGTCAGTTATAATTGGCCTTCATATTTTCACAAGATAAAATAGACAATTTGATTTAGAATTCAGTCTTCTTCTTACAGTAGCCTCAAGAATTCTCCATCTATACCGCACCATTGATAAAAACATCTAGGTTAAAGATGAAGTTTCTCCACAGTAAGGGACACCCAGAAAGGTTCATAGAGTTGCATAGAGAAGAGAAGAGGGAGGAGGGAGATAGAGGTGACCAGGAGGAGAAGAGGGAGAATCGAAAGAGGAGAGGCAAGCTAGCCAGTAATCAATGCCCTGTGTGCTCTCCACAGTCTGGATCCCTCAGAGATATTCATGGAGTTATACAGAGAAGAGAAGAGGGAGGAAGGAGACAGAGGTGGCCAGGAGGATATGGGGGAATCAAAAGGAGAGAGACAGAGCCAGCTAGAAATCAGTTCCCCTAGTGTTCTCCACCGTCCAGAAAACTCAAAGAGACTTGCAGAGTTGAGTAGAGAAGAGAAGGGGGAGGGAGGAGATAGAAGCGAACTGGTAGAGAGAAAGGAGAGTCCAAAGAGGGAGAGAGCAGTCAAGCCAGTAATCTCGCTTGGAAGTAAAAATGGGTACTGATGGTTGGGTTCTTAAAGGTACAAAGTTGATAACAAATACCAAAATGCAAAGATTAAAAATCTAGAGTAGAGAGGTTGGATTCTCAAAAATACAATATTAAAGAAAAAAAGTCACAAAAATTATAAAATATATATGTATATGAAGTTTGCTTTAAAAATAGGGTCTTTTTTTTTGCAAAGTAATAGTAGGTTATAAATATGAAAAATAAAGGAGTAATAGAGGACTTTAAAAAATATATTTTTTAATTTAAAGAATGATGATAGTAAAAATATATCTAGGACTTCTCTGGAGCTCTTGCAGACAGTGTGGGTTCAGTTCATTTATAGATAGTTCCTTCATCCTGCTTATACTTCTCAAGATCTATCGGCCCCTAGCCGGCGGCGCACTGAGCACAGGCGACTGTGAGCCGGCGGTGCACTGAGTGTGGCCAAGAGGAGCTGCCCCACGTCTGAGGTCAGGGGCAGCAGCCTAGAGTTCCAGGCTGTGATGTTGCAGGAATGGCCCGAGAGAAGCTACACCGCATCTGAGGTCAGGGGATGTGGCCGAGAGGAGCTACCCTGCGTCCGAGGTCAGTGGAGGCGGGGAGGAACTACCCTGCATCCAAGGTTAGGGGCAGTGGCATGGAGGAGACACCGTGCGTCTGAGGTCAGGGGCGGCGGCTGAGAGAAGCTACCCTACGTCCAAGGTCAGAGGTGGCCGGGAGGAGACACCCCACATCCGAGGTCGGGGCGGCTGGGAGAAGCCACCTTGTGCCCGAGGCCAAGGGAGGTGACCCTGAGGAGCCACCCTGAATTGAAATGCCTTGGAATGCGGAATGAAGCAGGGCCAAAACTAATAGAGTTTTGCCAAGAAAATAGCAAACACCCTCTTCCAACAACACAAGAGAAGACTCTACACATGGACATCACCAGATGGTCAGCACCAATATCAGATTGATTATATTCTTAGCAGCCAAAGATGGAGAAGCTCTATACAGTCAACAAAAACAAGACCAGGAGCTGACTGTGGCTCAGATCATGAATTCCTTATTACCAAATTCAGACTCGAAGAAAGTAGGGAAAACCACTAGATCATTCAAGTATGACCTAAATCAAATTCCTTATGATTATACAATGGAAGTGAGAAGTAGATTTAAGGGTCTAGATCTGATAGACAGAGTGCCTGATGAGCTATGGAATGAGGTTCGTGACATTGTACAGGAGACAGGGATCAAGACCATCCCCATGGAAAACAAATGCAAAAAAGCAAAATGGCTGTCTGGGGAGGCCTTACAAATAGCTGTGAAAAGAAGAGAAGCAAAAAGCAAAGGAGAAAAGGAAAGATATAAGCATCTGAATGCGGAATTCCAAAGAATAGCAAGAAGAGATAAGAAAGCCTTCTTCAGCGATCAAAGCAAAGAAATAGAGGGAAAGAACAGAATGGGAAAGACTAGAGATCTCTTCAAGAAAATCAGAGATACCAAGGGAACATTTCATGCAAAGATGGGCTCGATATAGGACAGAAATGGTCTGGACCTAACAGAAGCAGAAGATATTAAGAAGAGGTGGCAAGAATACACGGAAGAACTATAGAAAAAAGATCTTCACGACCCAGATAATCATGATGATGTGATCACTTATCTATATCCAGACATCTTGGAATGTGAAGTCAAGTGGGCCTTAGAAAGCATCACTACGAACAAAGCTAGTGGAGGTGATGGAATTCCAGTTGAGCTGTTTCAAATCCTGAAAGATGATGCTGTGAAAGTGCTGCACTCAATATGCCAGCAAATCTGGAAAACTCACCAGTGGCCAGAGGACTGGAAAAGGTCAGTTTTCATTCCAATCCCAAAGGAAGGCAATGCCAAAGAACGCTCAAACTACCACACAATTGCACTCATCTCACATGCTAGTAAAGTCATGCTCAAAATTCTTCAAGCCAGGCTTCAGCAATACGTGAACTGTGAACTTCCTGATGTTCAAGCTGGTTTTAGAAAAGGCAGAGGAACCAGAGATCAAATTGCCAACATCCAGTGGATCATGGGAAAAGCAAGAGAGTTCCAGAAAAACATCTATTTCTGCTTTATTGACTATGCCAAAGCCTTTGACTGTGTGGATCACAATAAACTGTGGAAAATTCTGAGAGAGATGAGAAACCAGACCACTTAACCTGCCTCTTGAGAAATCTGTATGCAGGTCAGGAAGCAACAGTTAGAACTGGACATGGAACAACAGACTGGTTCCAAATAGGAAAAGGAGTACATCAAGGCTGTATATTGTCACCCTGCTTATTTAACTTATATGCAGC
>SJYC01123370.1:0-16771 GCA_006408675.1 Madoqua kirkii
AAGAGACACAGAGGTATAGAACGGACTTTTGGCTTCAGAGGGAGAGGGAGAGGGTGGGAAGATCTGGGAGAATGGCAACGAAACATGTATAAAGTTAGAGAATATATGCACAATATTTTTTAAAAAATAATGAAGTTCCCTATGGTGTTCAGTTATATGATAGCATATGTTTATCTCAGTAGGAGAAATCACTGTGTTTTATTGTTCTCTGCTTTGCTAACTTGTTAAACTCTACCTGGAAATCTTAAGCTGCATTCCGTGGATATTCTTATTTATTAATAATGATTTTTTTTGATAAACCAAGTCTGGGAAATTTGATATTTATTACTTGTTGTCCTTGAAACTGAATGTGTTATGAATCAGTTATTTCAAAATCACTGCAACAAACACTATAAATCATCCCATGTGAATTAAAAACTGATTTTTATCTAGGCAATGCATTTATGTTGTTCATAGTTACTTTTGCGTGTTACATAAAAACACAGAAAAAAAGTTTGGAAATAAGTTAGGAGTTTATATAAGTTCCCTTCTCAGTTTTAATACATTTTACTTTGTGGTTGTAAATTTTCTTTTAAGCTGATGAATAAAAATATCATATCCTGCAGTCTGAGACCTATATGATAGGCATGCACTTATATATAATATGATAAAAATATGCTGGCCTCTGATAATACATTATTGAAAAAATGTTCAGATTTATTTTCTTCTCACATTTAGAAAGATTTGTATTCCACATCAAATGTATGCTTTTTTCCTTCCAATGTTTGTGTTCAAGCCACATTTTAACTGAAATAAATTATAATAGATTCATGAATGGAAAACTTTGTGAGTGACCAAAAGTAACACTGAGTGACATTTAAATATAAAAAGAGAAAATGATTTTCTGAGACCCTATATCAAGCTAAGTATATAATCTGGGGAGTCATTCATTAAAGTAACTTTTATTTAAGATAGCTTTGAACAGCTTCAAAAGAAAAAAAAAACTTCTAAATATCATTGAAGTCAATTGGAAAGAGTTACTATTTAAACTCATTAATTCATTTATCACAAACCTATTGGCTTTTATCCTGACCAGACTTGCAGTATACAATAGTATGCAAAAATATTTCTCTTTCAAAGACATTCAAACATTGTTCCACAGTGTACTTTAAGGCTGGAGTGGAACTGTCAGATTCTGAACCTGAGTATTGCATCCAAACAATTGTTTCTCTAAGTCTGTGTAAAATCATTGTTCTGCTGCTCAGTTGTATCCAACTCTTTGTGACCTGGTCCTGGACTGCAGCACGCTATGCTTTCCTGTCCATGACCAACTCCCAGAGCTTACTCAAACTCATGCCAATCGAATCAGTGATGTCATCTAACCAACTCATCCTCTGTCAGCCCCTTCTCCTGCCTTCATTCTTTCCCAGCATGAGGGTCTTTTCTAATGAGTCAGCTCTTCACATCAGGTGGCCAAAGTATTGGAACTTCAGATTCAGCTTCAGCATCAGTCTTTCCAATGAATATTTAGGACTGATTTCCTTTAGGATTCACTGGTTTTATTTCCTTGCAATCCCAGGGACTCTCAAGAGACTTCTCCAACACCACAGTTCAAAAATATCAATTCTTCGGTGCTCAGCCTTCTTCATGGTCCACCTCTCACATCCATTTATGACTGTTGGAAACACCATAGCTTTGACTAGACAGAACTTTGTTGGCAAAGTAATGTCTGATTTTTAATATGCTGTCTAGGTTTGTCATAGCTCTTTGTCCAAGGAGCAAGAGTCTTTTAATTTCATGGCTTCAGTCACCATGTACAGAGATTTTGGAGCCCAAGAAAATAAAGTGTGTCACAGTTTCCGTTGTTTCCCCATCTATTTGCCATGAAATGATGAGACTAGATGCCATGATCTTTGTTCTTTGAATACTGAATGTTAAGCCAGCTTTTACACTCTCCTCTTTCACTTTCATCAAGAAGCTCTTTAGCTTCTCTTTACTTTCTGCTGTACGGGTGGTGTCATCTGCAATTCTGAGGTTATTGCTATTTCTCCTGGCAATCTTGATTCTAGCTTTTGCTTCATCCAGGCCAGTGTTTTTCATGATGTATTCTACATATAAGTTAAATAAGAAGGGTGACAATCTGCAGCTTTGATGAACTCTTTTCCCAATTTGGAAAATCACTGGCATCCTTTTTATCCATGTGATATAATAACAAGTAGGTTAAAAAATATTGTATCAAAGTAAATATACAAGGATGAACTAACGTAAAATAGTAAATGAGTAGCCAAGAAACAATAGTTCATTCATTAAATTATTACTGAAGTATTCACAGTATAGCCTTCTTGGCAATAAAAACTACTTTAAATTATTGTATGTTTGGGGAAGTTTTAGTTAAAATAAAACAGGAACAAAAACTTGTAAATTTTTTTATAGAAACAGTTACTCAGACTTTACTATTCTAAGAATGTTGAGGATCTTGAAATTCAGTGGTTATTTTTTTCCCACAAACATATGCTTTTTTCCTTCCAATGTTTGTGTTCAAGCCACATTTTAACTGAAATAAATTATAATAGATTCATGAATGGAAAACTTTGTGAGTGACCAAAAGTAACACTGAGTGACATTTAAATATAAAAAGAGAAAATGATTTTCTGAGACCCTATATCAAGCTAAGTATATAATCTGGGGAGTCATTCATTAAAGTAACTTTTATTTAAGATAGCTTTGAACAGCTTCAAAAGAAAAAAAAAACTTCTAAATATCATTGAAGTCAATTGGAAAGAGTTACTATTTAAACTCATTAATTCATTTATCACAAACCTATTGGCTTTTATCCTGACCAGACTTGCAGTATACAATAGTATGCAAAAATATTTCTCTTTCAAAGACATTCAAACATTGTTCCACAGTGTACTTTAAGGCTGGAGTGGAACTGTCAGATTCTGAACCTGAGTATTGCATCCAAACAATTGTTTCTCTAAGTCTGTGTAAAATCATTGTTCTGCTGCTCAGTTGTATCCAACTCTTTGTGACCTGGTCCTGGACTGCAGCACGCTATGCTTTCCTGTCCATGACCAACTCCCAGAGCTTACTCAAACTCATGCCAATCGAATCAGTGATGTCATCTAACCAACTCATCCTCTGTCAGCCCCTTCTCCTGCCTTCATTCTTTCCCAGCATGAGGGTCTTTTCTAATGAGTCAGCTCTTCACATCAGGTGGCCAAAGTATTGGAACTTCAGATTCAGCTTCAGCATCAGTCTTTCCAATGAATATTTAGGACTGATTTCCTTTAGGATTCACTGGTTTTATTTCCTTGCAATCCCAGGGACTCTCAAGAGACTTCTCCAACACCACAGTTCAAAAATATCAATTCTTCGGTGCTCAGCCTTCTTCATGGTCCACCTCTCACATCCATTTATGACTGTTGGAAACACCATAGCTTTGACTAGACAGAACTTTGTTGGCAAAGTAAGTCTGATTTTTAATATGCTGTCTAGGTTTGTCATAGCTCTTTGTCCAAGGAGCAAGAGTCTTTTAATTTCATGGCTTCAGTCACCATGTACAGAGATTTTGGAGCCCAAGAAAATAAAGTGTGTCACAGTTTCCGTTGTTTCCCCATCTATTTGCCATGAAATGATGAGACTAGATGCCATGATCTTTGTTCTTTGAATACTGAATGTTAAGCCAGCTTTTACACTCTCCTCTTTCACTTTCATCAAGAAGCTCTTTAGCTTCTCTTTACTTTCTGCTGTACGGGTGGTGTCATCTGCAATTCTGAGGTTATTGCTATTTCTCCTGGCAATCTTGATTCTAGCTTTTGCTTCATCCAGGCCAGTGTTTTTCATGATGTATTCTACATATAAGTTAAATAAGAAGGGTGACAATCTGCAGCTTTGATGAACTCTTTTCCCAATTTGGAAAATCACTGGCATCCTTTTTATCCATGTGATATAATAACAAGTAGGTTAAAAAATATTGTATCAAAGTAAATATACAAGGATGAACTAACGTAAAATAGTAAATGAGTAGCCAAGAAACAATAGTTCATTCATTAAATTATTACTGAAGTATTCACAGTATAGCCTTCTTGGCAATAAAAACTACTTTAAATTATTGTATGTTTGGGGAAGTTTTAGTTAAAATAAAACAGGAACAAAAACTTGTAAATTTTTTTATAGAAACAGTTACTCAGACTTTACTATTCTAAGAATGTTGAGGATCTTGAAATTCAGTGGTTATTTTTTTCCCACAAACATGTTTTTGAAACATAGTCCTCCTATCTTTTTTACACTTCTCTCATGAGTGACATATTTAACAGCACGTAGTCATTCAGGTTTGATTTTCCTCTGTGTGCATGTCTTACACCTTTTATTTTTAATTTTTGTTTCATTGTGGTTTTATGCTTCTTCCTGTTGCTGTTGTAGTTTTGCTTCAAGTTCAGAACTTAAATATGTGGATCCTTTTAAATTCATCTTGCTTGGTACCATGTTTTAAATTATTTTGAATACACATTCTGTTGCTTTCAGTATTTCCATCTTAACATCAAAGCATCTATGTGTTTTATTTGATGTACCTTTTTATGTCACCGTAAATGTCTGACCTATTAGGGTCAGAGTCAAGCTTTCAATGTGTTACTGACAGCAATTGCTCCAATTTTACAGGAACAATTTAATGGGCAGCTCTTACATAAGTATAAGCCTTTTTTGTTGTTGGCATCATCCTATCAGTAATCCTCTGTTTTCTTCTTCATACTATGAATTTTTTCATACCAGAAATTTTTCTCTTCTTGAAGTTGAGTATTAGAAGTGTGACCTTGCCATAATATAGAGCAGGCAATGGCAAACCACTCTAGTACTCTTGCCTAGAAAATCCCATGGATGAAGGAGCCTGGTAGGCTGCAGTCCATGGGGTCGCTAAGATTCAGACACAACTAAGCGACTTCCCTTTCACTTTTCACTTTCATTCACTGGAGAAGGAAATGGCAATCCACTCCAGTGTTCTTGCCTGGAGAATTCCAGGGGTGGGGGAGCCTGGTGGGCTGCCATCTATAGGGTCACACAGAGTCAAATATGACTGAAGCAACTTAGCAACAACAGCAGCTTGCCATAATAAAACTGTGAAATTGGCTTTGACACCAAGTAGCATGTGGTCCTTAAAAACTGATGAATGAATTATTAGCAAACAATGCAAAAGAAGGAAAAATAGTGTATGTAACTGGAATTAGGAAAAGTGACATCAATAGAAGTGACACAAATGTCAAAAATATTACCTGAATTATCTTAGAAGACATAAGATGTGCTAAAGAAATTAGATTTGGTTAAAGATAGATCCAGGTGGATTGTTGCAAGTGACAACTGGGTGCACAGAGCTGACTCTGATAAAGTGTTGCAAGAGAAAGATGAGCTAAAGAAGGAATGAGAATTTTCAAGCAGAATATAAATGGAATATATGGGGTAGTTTTGTGGGTTTAGAAAATCATGTCTTTAATGCCTGGTTTTCTAAGCTGATAAGAGATTTTGAAGTGAAACAAGACCTGTAAGCAAGGATATAACCAAAGCATGATGGTATATGTCTTTGAAATAAGATGATAACTGTTCAAAAATGAGATGTCAGTGTGGCTTTTGATAGATGAAGGGAACTTCATTCAAATATATTTATACTAATTTCAAAAATTTAAGAATAGCAGTGCTAGTGGTAAAGAACCCACCTGTCAATGCAGGAGATGTGGGTTTGATTCCTGGTTTGGGAAGATTCCCTATTCTTGCCTGGAGAACCCCAGGGTCAGATGAACCTGGTGAGCTACAGTACATGGGGCCTCAAAGAGTCAGACCTGACTGAGGCGACTTAACACACAGCACATGGGGGTAAAAACCCTACTGACTTAGACTGAAAGTGTCTGAGATAGTTCAAATTGTACAAAGGCTTCTGGACCCTAAGTATAAGTACACAGAAAGCAGAACACTCATATACAAGCTCATATACAAGGCCAATTCTTTAATAAAATAAACCATCTCCTAGGAAGGCAGAGCCCAGAACCCTGGAGAAAATCTCAAAGAACCCTGCATTAAGGGTTCATTCTCAAGAATTAAAGCTATTCTAAGAGATAGTCCCAGAGAGTAAAACTGAATCCTAATCAATGAACATCCGGGTCCAGTTTTAAGGGATGTGGCAACATTCTCCTTTTGGGATTTCAGTCATTGCTATGGGCCAGTGACTGTTACATTCAGACTTGTCATAAACATTAAATAGTTTAATATGTGTAGCATGTATAGGATAATGTCTGCCACTCTTACTTGCAAATAAAAGCATTGCATTTATTGGTTGTCACTGTTCTCTTGTATAAATAAAAGTGCCAAGCCAGATGTCACAAGCCTAAAAAAAAACAACAACAACAACTGTACTTTGTACCTCTGATGATACAACCAATTCATTCCAATTTCTTCAAAAACCTATAGATTAATCATATGCAAGCCAAGCTGTGCTGTTTTGTTTTTTGTTTTAACAAGAATCCAATCTTCATCAAAGATAATAATTTATCACCAATGAGTACATCTACATGCTATTTTAATTATAATTACATGCACACATGAATGAGCTTTCCAGGTGGTGCGGTGGTAAAGAACTCCCTGCCAAGCAGGAGATGCAGGTTCAATCCCTGGGTCAGGAAAATCCTGTGTAGAAGAAAACAGCAACCCACTTCAGTATTCTTGCTTCAGAAAGCCCATGGACAGAAAAGCCTGGAAGGCTACAGTCCGTGGGGTTGCAAAAGAGTCTGACAGGATATAGCCACTAAACATCCACAAACATGAAAACAAACTCAAACATACAGAATTAAAAAACAAAAATTTGTAGTAATATCCAATCTAGGTAAACTTCCATTCATGTCAAATCACTTTATAAGAATGCAGCTGAGGAAAATGACTGATTTGGGGGCAAAACATTCAGATTATTATCTATCTAGGAAGATGTTATGGAGAAGGCAATGGCATTCCACTCCAGTACTCTTGCCTGGAAAACCCTATGGATGGAGGAGCCTGGTAGGCTGCAGTTCATGGGGTTGCTAAGAGTCGGACACGACTGGGCGACTTCACTTTCACTTTTCATTTTCATGCATTGGGGAAGGAAATGGCAACCCACTCCAGTGTTCCTGCCTGGAGAATCCCAAGGATGGGGGAGCCTGGTGGCCTGCCATCTATGGGGTCGCACAGAGTCAGACACGACTGAAGCGACTTAGCAGCAGCAGCAGCAGGAAGATGTTATGCACTACTTCAAGGTCCAATATAGTCAGTCAAATTAGTATGCAAGAAAATATTCCATTAATGTTCTGTGTAAGACGGTTCTTTTCCAACTCCTCTCTATTGATTTACACCATCCACATGTTTGATGATGGGAAATTTTCAAATAATATGCTGCTGCACTAAATTTGTGCAGAAATAAAAAAAGTCAAGGACAGGTTTCATAGGAAACTGAAATAGGATGGTCATAAGCAGAGTAGATGGATGATTAAAATCACACATAAATCAGCCAGTGCCTGTGACTGAGAAACTCCAGTGGCAGATATACTGGTAGAAGCATATTTTAAAATATTGAGTTAGTCTCTCTCAGTTGTCTATTCAAGGAGGGTGAAGTTTAAGTTTAGGAAACAACAAATAGAAAGACAGAAGAATATTGGTGACACATTTAAAAAGATTGGAAAAGCAGCAGGGAGACCAAGGTGGAGAAATATGACTGTAAATTGTATTCTCAGAATTATATTCTCACTCTTTCTTGCATATTTACCTTTCCACCTAAGCCTACAAACATTCTGCTATTTAATTCTTCTCAAAAAGTTTTAGAAAAATTCCTGACTCTAATTTCACCTTTTAGCTACCACTCTTATTTTTTTCTCTTTTTAATAATAAATCTCCTCATAATAATTGTCTGTAATTGTAGTATACAACTGCTTGTTACTTATTGACTTAATCATCCTATCTAATTAAGCTTCAAGCCTACCATATAATCAGCCTTCTCAGGTAGCTTAGTGCTAAAGAAGCTGGCTGCCAACACAGGAGATGCAGAAGATGGGGGTTCCATCCCTGGACTGGGGAGAACTCCTGGAGCAGGAAATGACAACCCACTCCTGTACTCTTACCTGGAAAATCCCATGGACAGAGGAGCTTGTGTGCTATTTTCCCTAGGGTTGCAAAGAGTCAGACATGAGTGGCTACACACACACACACACACGCACGCACGCACGCACGCACGCACGCACGTACGCATGCACACCATGTAATCAAAACTGCTCCTATACAGGTCACCAATGACCTCTGGGTTGATAAACCAATGGTTTCTTAACATTCAGAAAACAAAACAAAACAAATTTTCAGTCTTCCAGTCTCACTTAACTAGCCACATATTTGAAACAGTTGATTGTTGCCTCCAACCAAAATGCCTTCTTCCTGTGGCTTGCAGGTTGCCACAAATCTCATTTTCAGCCCATGTTAGAGAGCTCTCTATGGCCTCTTTCACTGGCATTTCTCTTTCTCATGACCATGAGTTTCAAAGTGTCCAAGTTTCAGTTCTTAGGCATTTTCTGCATACCATATAAATAATAAGTGGACGTACATGCTTGGAATTCAGAGAAATTCAAGCAGATCACATGTATATTTATTAAGTTGTTAATATATAGATGATACTTAGAATTAAGATTGGATGAGAGATGATTGATGAAGTAAGTTACATAATAAATACCATCGAGATTGCCATGGTTAGCAAATAAACATATTCTGCTATTTATTGAAGAAGACCAAAGCAAACAAACAACAAAAAGCTAGTTGAATATATCACTTTGGGAATACATTACTTTTCTGTAATATATTATTAATTTTAATTTTTGAATACATTATCTTATATATATTAATTTTGAATTAAAAAAAACATAATGTGTCAGTTATTTCTAAAATTGTAGGCTACATGGATGTGGCTATTCATCAGAAAGGGCTTCCCAGGGGGTGTAAGTGGTAAAGAATTCACCTGCCAATACAGGAGACTTAAAGAGACTCTGGTTCAATCCCTGAGTCTGGAAGATCCCCTGGAGGAGGAAATGACTACACACTCTGATACTCTTGTGTGGAAAATTCCATGGACAGAAGAGCCTGGTGGGTTACAGTCCATGTCATTGCAAAGAGTCAGACATGACTAAGTGAATAACCATACACAGACACACACACACACTCATCAGGAAGTATTTTTTAGTTATTTCATGTAATTTTCTGAAGAGAAAAAGCAGTAGTAGTTTTAAAATATTTCAAATAACAAGTATCAACATGAATATTATTACTGTGTTAACCTACATGGTCTGATTATATATGAGTACATAATTATAGAACAGTATCTGACTATTATAACTGCTACTGTAAATCATTCTTTTATTGTAAATATCACTGAAACTAAAATAAATAAGTGATAAATGAATGTAAAAAATCTATAATTACTAATGCTTTTGGAATAATCTGGGTTTTCAAGGGATGATGCCAACATGTTGGTTTTTTCTTTCTTAAATTTCATGCTCTGTATCATCTTCAATTCTGCATTGTGTATTTATAGCAATTACTGAAGAGTCTGAAAATAACTTCTAACTGTGAAGAAATATTAGGCAAGGACACAGCTTCTGAAAAGTTGGCTTTCTTGGATAATATTAGCATATATCAAGACAAAATTTTGGTTGCCATCAGGAGACATCAAGTGAGCAAGTAATGGCCTTATTTTTCACTCAGTTATCGTATCCTCTTACCATAATCTGAAAGTTTAATTCAGACTCTTGCTGACCTGATAGCTTTCCTGATAGCTCAGTTGGTAAAGAATCCACCTGCAATGTAGGAGACCCCAGTTCAATTCCTAGGTTGGGAAGATCCCCTGGAGAAGGGAAAGGCTAGCCACTCCAGTGTCCTGGCCTGGAGAATTCCATGGACTGTATAGTCCCTGGGGTCACAAAGACAGAGTTGGACTGAGCGACTTTCACTTTCACTTGCTGACCTTTCACAGTTGGTGATTCTCCGAGTTGACAAGCTGTTTCATTCTCATGTGTACTGCAAATCTCTTTTCTTAGCTTTTCCAGTCCCTCTGAATGCAACTCACGAAGGCCTCTACCACTGACATCACTGACTTGGAACTCAAGGACGCACAAGTCCCTGCAGCAGTCCCCAGGACACAGCAAGATTATCAAAGCAGCGTCCTCTGAGTCGGAAACTGAGAGATGAATTTAGCACCATCCTTAGCTGTGTGGTCTGAGGACTGTCACCTAACTCATCTCAGGTGTTCCATTTAAACCATCCACATAAACAGAAATAAGTAAAACACTAAAACAGAAGGATCAGAGCAGATGCATTATTAATTGTTGGATTTTTATTTATTATTTCTACTATATAATGATGAAATCACTACAAAGACACAATTCTAGATCTTAGAAAATTAAATCTTGTATTTCATTATAGTAAGGCTATAAGGCGAGATAAGAAAGACTTCTTCAGTGATCAATGCAAAGAAATTGAGGAGAACAACAGAATGGGAAAGACTAGAGATCTCCTCAAGAAAATTATAGATACCAAGGGAATATTTCATGCACAGATGGGCTCTATTAAGGACAGAAATGGAATGGACCTAACAGAAGCAGAAGATAATAAGAGATGGCAAGAATACACAGAAGAACTATACAAAAAAGACCTTCATGACCAAGATAATCACAATGGTGTGATCACTCACGTAGAGCCAGACATCCTGGAATGTGAAGTCAAGTGGGCCTCAGAAAGCATCACTACGAACAAAGCTAGTGGAGGTGATTTAATTTCAGTTGAGCTGTTTCAAATCTTGAAAGATGATGCTTTAAAAGTGCTGCAGTCAATATGCCAGCAAAGATGGAAAACTCAGCAGTGGCCACAGGACTGGAAAAGGTCAGTTTTCATTCCAATCCCCAAAAAGGCAATGCCAAAGAATGCTCAAACTACTGCACAATTGCACTCATCTCACACGCTAGTAAATTAATGTTCAAAATTCTCCAAGCTAGGCTTCAGCAATATGTGGACTGTGAACTTCCAGATGTTGAAGCTGGTTTTAAAAAGGCAGAGGAACCAGAGATCAAATTGCCAACATCCACTGGATCATTGAAAAAGCAAGAGAGTTCCAGAGAAACATCTATTTCTGCTTTATTGACTATGCCAGAGCCTTTGACTGTATGGATCACAATAAACTGTGGAAAATTTTGAAAGAGATGGGAATACCAGAGCACCTGACCTGCCTCTTGAGAAACCTATATGCAGGTCAGGAAGCAACAGTTAGAACTGGACGTGAGACAACAGACTGGTTCCAAATAGGAAAAGGAGTATGTCAAGACTATATACTGTCACCCTGCTTATTTAAGTTATATAGAGAGTACATCATGAGAAACAGTGGACTGGAAGAAGCACAAGCTGGAATCAAGACTGCCAGGAGAAATATCAATAACCTCAGATGTGCAGATGACACCACACTTATGGCAGAAAGTGAAGAGGAACTAAAAAGCCTCTTGATGAAAGAGGAGAGTGAAAAAGTTGGCCTAAAGCTCAACATTCAGAAAATGAAGATCATTGCATCTGGTCCCATCACTTCATGACAAATAGATGAGGAAATAGTGGGAAGAATGGCAGACTTTATTTTGGGAGGCTCCAAAATCACTGCAGATGATGACTGCAGCCATGAAATTAAAAGATGCTTATTTCTTAGAGGGAAAGTTTTGACCAACCTAGATAGCATACTAAAAAGCAGAGACATTACTTTGCCAACAAAGGTCCATCTAGTCAAGGCTATAGTTTTTCCATTGGTCATGTATGGATGTGAGAGTTGGACTGTGAAAAATGCTGAGCGCCAAAGAATTGATGCTTTTAAAGTGTGGTGTTGGAGAAGACTCTTGAGAGTCCCTTGGACTGCAAGGAGATCCAACCAGTCTATTCTAAGGATCCGTCCTGTCTTCAGAAGGACTGATGCTAAAGCTGAAACTCCAATACTTTGGCCACCTGATGCAAAGTGTTGACTCACTGGAAAAGATTCTGATGCTGGGAGGGAATAGGGGCAGGAGAAGTAGGGGACGACAGAGGATGAGGTGGCTGGATGACATCACCGACTCGATGGACATGAGTTTGAGTGAACTCCAGGAGTTGGTGCTGGACAAGGAGGTCTGGTGTGCTGCAATTCATGGGGTCATAGAGTCGGACACAACTGAGTGACTGAAATGAAATGAACTGAAGGCTATTCTGGGGTTTTTAGTAGGATGGACTAAAATTATGAATTTGATTTTTTTGATCCTTCGTATGTTTCAGTAGCTCAGTCATGTCCTACTCTTTGCCATCATAAAGCCTGTGGCCTGCCGGCCTCCTCTGTCTCTAGGAATTTCCTGCCAAAAATACTGGAATGAATTGCCATTTCCTTCTGCAAGGGATCTTCCTGACAAAGGGATTGTGCCCCAGTCTCCTGCATTGCAGGTGAATACCACTGAGCCACCAGGAAAGAGCCTTTGATTCCATAAGTTATCCTACTTCTGAAAAGGTATATATGCTTCTCAGTCATTGTACCATGCGGTTGCTGCTGTTGCTAAGTTGCTTCAGTCGTGTCCTACTCCATTGCTGGGAATCTCCAGGCAAGAACACTGGAGTGGGTTTCCATTTCCTTCTCCAAAGCATGAAAGTGAAAAGTGAAAGAGAAGTCGCTCAGTCGTGTCCGACTCTTCACGCCCCCATGGACTACAGCCTACCAGGCTCCTCTGCCCATGGGATTTTCCAGGCAAGAGTACATTGTACCATATTGACTCCAAAATTTGTTGAATCACTTTGCCAGTTTGTTATATGTAATTTTAAATCAAGCTGTCTTAAAACTTATTAGCTTAGCAAAGGACCCATTCACTATATTATTTACTGAGGGTTTCATGAGGGCTTGGCTGGACTGCTTTTTAGGTCTATAGTATGGACTGAGTCACCCAATAGTATGACGCTGACAACTGATCTGTGCTGGAAAGTCACTGCTGGCTATGTTCACAGTCCTGGCATCCTGGCAGGGATAGTTGTAAATGTGAGTCCTCTAGAACTCTATTATTTTTTCTATTTTATTTTTTTAAGAACTCTTTTTTTTCTATTTTATTTTTTTAAGAACTCTATTTTTGTCTATGCAATATTAAGTTTTCTTTACATAGCCTCAGCAGTGGAGCAGTTATGTTTTAAATAAGGGCTCAGGTGAAAGAGCAGAGTGGATGACTGTGGTTACTCTATTGATATTTGTCAAAGGTGTCATAGGGTCAAAAGACAGAGAGTGCAATCACTAAGATGGAGATCATTCACAGAAATAACCTGGGGCCATTTCTTTTAGCACCACATACATTTTCCTAGTAGTCAAGGATGGATGTGAGAGTTGGACTATAAAGAAAGCTGAGTGTTGAAGAATTGATGCTTTTGAATGGTGGTATTGGAGAAGACTCTTGAGAGTCCCTTGGACTGCAAGGAGATTCAATCAGTCAATCCTAAAGGAAATCCATCCTGAATTTTCATTGGAAAGACTGATGTTGAGGCTGAATACTTTGGCCACCTGATACGAAGAACTGACTCATTTGAAAAGACCCTGATGATGGGAAAGATTGAAGACAGCAGGAGAAGGTGATGACAGAAGATGAGATTGTTGGATGGTATCACGGACTCAATGGACATGAGTTCTAGTAGGCTCTGGGAGTTGGTGATGGACAAGGAAAACTGGTGTGCTGCAGTCCATGGTGTCACAGATTTGGACATGACTGAGTGACTGAACTGAACTGAACATGTTTCATAGAACACTTTTGACTTGACCATTGTGACAAAATTAATTCAATTTTCCAGTACTGGGCTTCCCCGGTAGGACAACTGGTAAATCATCCGCAATGCGGGAGACCTGTGTTCAAGCTCTGGGTTGGCAAGATCTCTTGGAGAAGGGAATAGCTGTCCATTCCAGTATTCCAGCCTGCAGAATCCAAAGACTGTGTATCAGTGGGGTCACAAAGAGTCAGACATGACTGAGTGACTTTTGCGTTCACTTTCCAATATCTATTTTTTCAATAACTTCTAATGAGGTTTTGCATTTTAACTTTTGAATGTTAGACAATTCAGATCTAATTTTCTTATTGTTCACATTATGTTGACCCTTCTAACCATTTAATCACAGTTATTTTAGTTCATCTGCCTAGCAAATCATATGTCCCCTTCTTCTCTTAGGCTCCATGAACAGTGCTCCAACATTTAGCATTGGTCAAAATGGGTGACACACCTTTAAAATGGTTGGGGTATTTTTAGTCAACAATGTCCAAGTTTCTCTACTTCTTGCTAGAACCTGAAAATGAGCTTTCAAATAGTGTGTACATGCATATATGTGTATTTGTGTGTGTCTGTGTAATTCAGTCACTCAGTCGTGTCCAACTCTTTCCAAGATCATGAATGACAGTAGAGCATGTGTCCCTGTCCTTGACTATTCCTGGAGTTTGCTCAAACTCACACAGATTGAGACAATGATGCCACCCAACCATCTCATCTTCTATCTCCCTTTTCTCCTGCCCTCAATCTTTCCTAGAATCAGGTCTTTTCCAGTGAGTCAGCTCTTCACATCAGATAGTCAAGTATTGGAGTTTCAGCTTCAGCATCAGGCCTTCTAATGAATATTCAGGAATGACTTCCTTTAGGATTGAGTGGTTTGATCTCCTTGCCGTCCAAGGGGCTTATGAGTCTTCTCCAGCACCATAGTTTGAAAGCATCAGTTCTTCAGTGCTCAGCCTTCTTTATGGTTTGTGTATTATGTGCAAACAAATGGCTTCAGAGTTTTTCTTGCTTCATTTTTCTTACTTGTAATCATATGCCTTGCACTTCTAATTTCTTGAATAACCATTTAACCCAGATGGCTAATACGACTCATGTTGTTGTTCAGTTGCTAAGTCATGTCCAGCTCTTTCCAACCCCATGAACTTTGGCATGACAGGCTTCACTGTCCTCTACTATCTCCTGCAGTTTGTTCAAGTTCATGTCCTTTGGGTCAATGATGTTCTCCAATCATGTCATCCTATGCAGCCCTCTTCTCTTTTTGTCTTCAATTTTTCCCAGCATCAGAATCTTTCCCAATGAGTCAGCCCTTCCCATCAGGTGGCCAAAGTATTGGAGCTTAAGCTTTAGCATCAGTCATATGTTGACATCAGCATATTATCAAATGATGTCATATATATTACCAAAATTTAATTTAGGATGCTTATTTTATCTCTAGGTGCAGACCAAATATTTTACTATTTCCAGCTCTTCAATGAAACATTTGTCTGAATTCTGAACATTCTACACATTGTTCATACCCATAACTCGAGGTGACACAACAATGTCCCTATAGTTCCAGTCTCACCTGTGGTATAACCATACATTCAGGAGTTTTGAATGAATGCAATTTTTGAGGAAAATGGGAAGCAAGTCAAATATTACTTATATATGCTATATACCAAGATTTGTGCTAGAAATTGATATTTAACAGTCACTACAAATATGTGAACCTTCCCAGTGTATGCTAGTGGTAAAGAACCTGCCTGACAATGTCGGAGACACAAGAGATGCATGGTGGATCCCGGGCTAGAAGATCCCCTGGAGGAGGGCATGGCAACCCACTCCACTATTCTTGCCTGGAAAATCCCCATGGACAGAGGAGCCTGGAGGGCTACAGTCCATGGGGTCACACAGAGTCAGACACTACTGTAGTGACTTAGCACACACTCAGAAAATTGCACTAAAACAGTTCTGTACCATTTTCTAGTTCAATAAACTAACCACAATTATATTAATCCAATTGTCAATCTATGTTTGTTTGTCTTCATGGCCACTTACCTTGAGGGACACAAATGTATAATATTTTTTTTGTTATTTTCTTGGCTGCAGTACAAATCCAACCACCAAGGCATTAAAGTGACTTAATCATGGAAGAATCAGTATGTGAGAAACAGGTTTTCAGTATTTTAGCTGGCCAAATGTCTTCTTAAAAAGTTAGGATTCCTTGGCAGTATAACTGGGGAATGATATTAGTGCATGGCCAGCTTTCTAATACAGAAATAGCAGACAAAAAATCCAAATTTTGACAAATGTTTACATAGGTAAAACTGGAGAATCATGCATGTACAGATGTGTTCATCCAGGTGATGCAAACTGGAGAATTTCTGGGATTTTGAAATACTTTGTTCTTTAGCTGATCTGGGTGAATGAAATTAACAAAAATGTGCACTTTCACTTGCATATTCTAATTCATCACTGTTGCTATGTGGAAGAAGCATGGGATTAGATAAGACATTGGCCCTAATTCTTATGTCTTATATGAAATTTCCATGGAATTTAACAATCTAGGATTGGATTGTGGTTTGGCAGACTCTGAGTGTCCTTGCCATAACCTGAGACTTGAGACCCATTAAGAAAAAAACTAAGAGAAACATTAATATCACAATATTTTAACTGTTTTCTACAAATAATATAGAGATATTGTTTAGCGCACACGTTCAATTAGAGAGATAGTGGGTCAGAGCAGTGTGCAAGGAAAGATACCAAGAGAATGGAATGCACACTTAAAATGAATGGTCCTAGCTGGACTTCCTGCTAGGTCAGCATGCATCAGTTACAGTTGATTTATTATAGGATGACTTCAGGAATTTAATTTTGATTTCTGGGCCTTGAAAAACCCTGGAAGCAAATGTCTCTAAGAGTAGGTGTGAAGAGACATAGTAAAAGGGCGGGGGGGGGGCTTCACAACCTGTGA
>SJYC01123374.1:0-27785 GCA_006408675.1 Madoqua kirkii
TAAAGAACAGAAATGGCAAGGATCTAACAGAAGCAGAGGAGATAAAGAAGAGGTGGCAGTAATATACAGAAGAACTGTACGAAAAAGGTCTTAATGATCTGGATAACCATGATGGTGTGATCACTCACCTAGAGACAGACATCCTGTAGTATGATGTCAAGTGGGCCTTAGGAGACATTACTATGAACAAAACTAGTGGAGGTGATGGAATTCCACCTGAGTTATTTAAAATCCTAAAAGATGATGCTGTTAAAATTCTGCACTCAATGTGTCAGCAAATTTGGAAAACTCAGCAGAGGCCACAGGACTGCAAAAGGTCAGTTTTCATTCCAATCATAAAGAAGTGCAATGCCAAAAGATGTTTGAACTACCACACAATTGCACTCACTTCACATACTAGCAAGGTAATGCTCAAAATCCTTAAAGCTAGGTTTCAACAGTACATGAACTGAGAACTTCCAGGTGCACAAGCTGTATTTTAAAAAGTCAGAGGAACCAGAGATCGAATTGCCAACATCCTTCTATCATAGAAAAAGCCAGAGAATTGCAGAAAAACATCTGTCTCTGCTTCATTGACTATGTGAAAGCCTTTCACTCTGTGGATCACAACAAACTGTGGAAAATTATTAAAGAGATGGGAAGTCCATACCACCTTACCTGCTTCCTAAGAAACTTGTATACAGGTCAGGAAACAGCAGTTAGAACCAGACATGGGAAAACATACTGGTTCAAAATTGGAAAAGGATTACATCAAGGTTGTATATTGCAACCCTTCTTATTTAACTTATATGCAGAGTACATCATATGAAATGCTAGACCAGAAGAATCACAAGCTGGAATCAAGATTGCCAGGAGAAATATAAACAACTTTAGATAACTTGAATGGCAGAAAGTGAAGAGGAACTAAAGAACCTTCTGATGAGTGTGAAAGAAGACAGTGAAAAAGCTGGTTTATCACTCAGCATTTAAAAAACTAAGGTCATGGCAAATCGATGGGGAAAAAATGGAAATAGGGACTGACTTCGTTTTCTTTGGCTCCAAAATTTATGGAGATGGTGACTGCAACCATGAAATTAAGATGCTTGCTCCTTGAATGGAAAGCTATGACAAACTGGACAACATGTTAAAAAGCGGAGATGTCACTTTGCCAGCAAAGGTCCATATAGTCAAAGCTATGTTTTTTCCAGTAATCAGTTATGGATGTGAGAGTTGGACCATAAAGAAAGCTGAGCACTGAAAAATTGATGCTTTTGAATTGTGGTACTGGAGAAGACTCTTGAGATCCCTTGGACTGCAAGGAGATCCAACTAGTCAATCGTAAAGGAAATCAAGCCTGAATATTCATTGGAAGGACTGATGATTAAGCTGAAGCTCCAGTACTTTGGCCACTTGATGCAAAGAGCCAACTCTTTGGAAAAGATCCTGATTCTGGGAAAGATTGAAGGAAGGAGGAGAAGGGGACAACAGAGGATGAGAGGGTTGAATACCATCATCACCTTAATGGACATGAATTTGAGCAAACTTCTGGAGACAGTGAAGGACATGGAAGCCTGGCATGCTGCAGTCCATGGGGTCGCAAAGAGTCAGACATGACTTAGTGACTGAACAACAGCAACATGTATTTTACATATGGTAATGTACATGTTTCCATGCAATTCTCGATTCGTCCCACCCTTTCCTTCCTGTACTGTATTCACAAATCTGTTCTCTATATCTGCATCTCCATTGCTGCCCTGCAAATTGGTTCATCAGTTCCTGTTTGCCATTATTTATTAAGGAGTTTGGATCTTTTTTATGAGTCATATCGATTTGTAATTTTCTTTCCTTGTGATATATTTTTCTTCATGCTTAGGCTTCAGAGTAATTGTTGTCAGAGTACCACCAATCACCTTTGATAGGTCTTCCCTTGGCTTGTATTTTCTGAGGAGGCATTTATATTATTTATTTTTCAAATAGTTGATAAATTTCGACTATGAAGTGGTCACGCAGTCAAGCAACAGTGCAGTGGTTAATCAGGCCACAGGTATTATTACACTTGTTAAGTTGACTTTTCACACACATTTTCATAAATTAGTCATATAAGAAGACAACAAGCCCAAATGAATTCAGATAGTTTGTTACTTACACAGACAACAAAAGTAGGATCAGCAGAGTCTAGTCTCAACTTCCCACAGCCCTCATGCCACACAGGCTAGCACAGAATGATGGTCCAGATGGCAGACAACATATGCAGTGGGTCAGTCTGTCATGAAGAAGCTCTCTAAAATATGAGCAAGCAACTCAATAAACTTCTGTAGAAGGCCTGGGAGGACAAGCTGGAGAGGTCTACACTCAGCTGAAACCAGGGAGATGGATGAAAATGACATGGCAGTCTTCCACAAGATAAGAATGAGAAATTACTTTATGGCAACTCCTCAATGGATGTATCTCCTCTTGCTCCAGAAGAAACCATGGGACATTCCACCAAGACTTGGGTTAGATTGCAGTCAAGCCTTGCCTATGAGACCTCTTACATGTCTACAGGTAAAAGAGTAAAGTCACTAGGGTGACCAGGAAGAGCCTTGTGCAAAATCTAGTACTGGGCTTTCCTTTGTGGGAATATTTTTAATTCCTAATTCAATTTCTTTACTTACTTTAGGCCTATTCATATTTCCTATATCCTCCTCAGTTATAAAATAAATATTTATTCAGTCAATTTCAGTAATTTATGTCTTTCTAAGAATTTGTTCTTTTTATCTAAGGTATCTAGTTTTAGTGTAGTATTAGTTTATAATCTTTTTTATTTCTGTAAGATTGGTAGTGATGCCCCTCTTTCATTCCTAATACTGGTAATTAGTATCTTTTTTTTCCCCTCCTAGTTCTCTGTAGCAACATGTTTTGTCAATTTTGTTAATTTAAAGTTAGTTGCTCAGTTGTACATGGTAACATATACATTACCATATGTTAGTTAGTTAATATCAAAAGTTAGTTGCTCAGTCATGTCTAACTCTTTGTGACCCCATGGACTGTAGCACACTGGGCTCCTCTGTTCATGGAGTTCTCCAGCCAGGAATACTGGAGTGGGTTGCCATTTTCTTCTCCAAGGGATCTTCCTGACCCAAGGATTAAACCTGGGTCTCCTGCATTGCAGGCAGATTCTTTATGCTTGAGCCACCAGGGAAGCCCAGTCTTCAAAGAACCAGCTTTTTGTTTCATTATATTTTTTCCATTTTTCAGTTTTGTGCTCCAGTGATTTTTTCCCCCCACAATTGTTATTATTTCTTTAGTTTATTTTATCTGGTATTTTTTGGTGAAAACTTTTATTATTGATGTGAAATCTTTTTTCTTATTTGATAACAGCACTAATACTCTAAGCACTGTTTTAGCTGCATTCCATAACTTTTTGTTTTATTTTAATTGAATTTTGATTATCATCTAATGAGTGGGGTTTGATATTGGGTTTTATTTTGAGAGCAAGGCTAAAGACATTTGGAGGTATGTTTTGTGTATAGGGTTTGGATTGACTGGGTCAAATGTTTTTGTGTGGCAAGGCTTTTGATACTCGCAACTCGATTTTTATCCTTTATACTGTTTTTCCATCAGAGCTAACAGACTGGATGTTCCTCAGTGCCAAGAGTAGAATAGTGCAAAGTTTCTACAGAACTTTGGAAAGGATGATTAACTGCTTGACAAGAAATTTTTCTCATTCCAAACAATTGGATTGAATGAACTGGCATTTTGGTGAGGCTGTCCGGAGAAGCCACTTTTCTTTTCCATTTTCTCCTGCTGCCCCCACATCTAAAGAGCACAAGGTTATATATACAGCCATGTGGGATAGTATTATGATTAACACTGAGTTCTGAAGGCCCTGCTTTTGCTAGTGAAATCATATCATATAGAAGAATAATGGATGTGTATTAAAAGGAGTGTGGTTACATTCATTCTTTTCAATTTTCTTGATTTCGTTAGCAGAAGCAGATTTGAGAATGGTGCTGTAATGTTTTAATAGTAAATAAAAGCCTCTGCGTGTTTGAGATCTGTAACACGCTTTTGGAGGTGTTGAAGATACTACTCTTGTCTCAGTGAAGAACAACCTAGACCATAATCCTGGCTTCAACTTTGAGGCCAGTTTGCTGTTACTAAGCAGGGAGAGAGAGAAATAAGGGAATAGAGATTTTGAACATTTAAAAAATTT
Source organism: Madoqua kirkii (assembly GCA_006408675.1). Classification (NCBI taxonomy): domain Eukaryota; kingdom Metazoa; phylum Chordata; class Mammalia; order Artiodactyla; family Bovidae; genus Madoqua; species Madoqua kirkii. The sequence goes on from SJYC01123374.1 coordinate 4,175, forward strand.
TAAATTGTATCATGGAAATAAGAGAAGATAGATTTAATTTGTTGAAGAATGACTTTCTCTTGACAGTAGAGATTTATGGCAGCAAACTGTTTTTTATTGCTGATGTTGGCTAGGAAGTGAGTTGGTAAATGAGGTCATAGAGTAATCTTACAGTAAGATTAAAAAGAAAATAAACACTAGTGTCTGTTGAGCCCTTAATATGAGTCAGAACCCCCTAAGTGGTTCTTTAACCTGGTCTCTTTGCTGATCTCCCTCAACATACGTGGTTTATACTTCTGTATCAGCACTTTTCACTTTGAAACTCATATTTTAGTTTTTCTTCTGTGTAGTGTTTTCAGTATTACCTTTAAGGGTAAGGGCTGCATTGTATTCACCTTTTGCCTCTCACAGTGTTAAGAACCATGCTTTGCACATAACAAGTACTTAGTACATTCCTATTAAATTGATTGAAATGAACAAGAGATCACAAGCTTGAATGACACATTTCAGAAAGATGTAAGCAGAAAACTGTAAATAAATGGCACAGCAGAATTGCCAAGCATTGTAGAGTAACTCAAAATGTGGTGGTGGAGGTAGTGGTAGCAGCAGTAGTAGTGAAGTCGCTCAGTCGTGTCGGACTCTTTGCGACCCCGTGGACTGTAGCCCACCAGGCTCCTCCATCCATGGGATTCTCTAGGCAAGAAAGAGTACTGGAGGGGGTTGCCATTTCCTTCTCCAGGGGATCTTCCCTACCCAGGGATGGAACCCAGGTCTCCCGCATTGCAGGCAGATGCTTTGCCATCTGAGCCACCAGGGAAGTCCAGAATATACCAAAATGTGATATATTCAAACAAATGAACAAACAGTGTCTTAAAGTCTGTTTCAAGAATGAGGATAGCTTTAAAAGGATGACACTTTTCTAGCTGAAAATATTTTCTCAGCTAAAGTTGTTTATGGTATTACCACATTGTATGGTATACATTGAACTTGTGAATGAAAATTCCTTAATTACTAAAATAAGCTTGTTCTAGAAATTGGAGCTACCTGGACAATTAGTTGACTAGTATTTTTGATAAAAATGTCTATCACTTAATCCAGGAAACATATAACTATAGTAACTTTCCCACATGGACTTTTATCATGTGGCCTTGTATTTGTGTCCTAGAGTTTGAAGCCTTGTAAAACAGGAGAAGCAAGCATTTACTATTTTTATGTGTAATAATTCAGATACTTTTTTCCCTCCCATGTCATAAATATTCCACTGAGATCTTTCTTTTGATTTATCTTTTTCTCCCTTGGGTTTTTCACTTTTCTGGAAAGGCTCATCAGTGTTATATTCCGGGGCTTCTTAACTGTTTCAGTTGGCCATTTTAGTTCTTTCATTACTTTAGGAAATTTTTATATTTTGTCTTTGAACATATTTTCTGTGCCATTAGTTGAATGCCATGCCATGTATACTGATTGCCATGGCCTGGGTCATCTTTTCCTTCCATGTGTATCATATTCTGTCTGCTTAATTTAATTCTTAATCTAGTTACTTTACATGCACTTGATAATTTCATGACTGTGTATGTTTGTGGTTTGATGCTTATAATTTATCTATTGCTTTGCAAATGGTATTTGGCCTCTGTCTCTGGCTCTGGATCTCTTTTTTATTTCATTTGGTTGTTTATCTTAGCTTTGAACTCTCATATTATTTAATTTTTATTCTTATTAAGTTCTTTTATAGCATAATGTGTTAATACTTGTAGAAAATGATCTTTTTATTGGATTTGTTTGATTATTTGTTTTTCTCAAAATAAATTCTACGTCTGGTTTTGCATGCCATGATCTCCCCTGACTTTTGCTTTTGCTTTTTGTATTGTGTATGTATGTGTGTCATACATTTTATCTAATTTATGCTAAATAGCAGCATCTCTGAACAGACCTCCTATTGGAACTGATTCAGAGGGAGGGTGGTTGCAATTTGTTTATACTGTATTTGAGAACTATTACTCCCAGTGCTGGGAAAGATTGAGGGCAGGAGGAGAAGGGGACGACAGAAGATGAGATGGTTGGATGGCATCACTGACTCAATGGACATGGATTTGGGTGGACTCTGGGAGCTGGTGATGGACAGGGAGGCCTGCCGCGCTGCAGTTCATGGGGTTGTAAACAGTCAGACACGACTAAGAGACTTAACTGAATTGAACTGGACTCCCAGTGAACTGAGTTTTAGAGCCACGTCATGGGAGTTCTAGGCACTTTTTCAGCACCTGCTAGTAGGGATGGGCCAGAAAAGAGGTCTTATTAAAGCCTGAATCCAGTCTGTGCAGACGACCTGACTTCTGTTTTCTGTTCTTAGATTTTGTCTTTGATTGTTCTCTAGGTAGAGTTGTACTCTTAACGATCTGGGGTTTCAGATCATTTTCCCAGTTTGGAGTGAAGCCCTATAAACTAGTGAGCCCTGAAGTTTCTTCTGGATTTGCTCTGAGCCTGAGACCTAGACTCTAATAATTTGGGCATCTATTCTTGAGGATTTTACCACAACTTTTTCCTAGTTTCTTTTGTCTCTGATTTGTGAGATTTATCAGAAGTTGACTTTTCTTTTTCTACCAATACAGCTTCTGAGCCCTGCTTAGGAGCTTTGCTCTTTTAGCTAGAATCCCATTTTTCTGCTTGGCCATGATTTTTTAATGTTCATGTAATAAAGGATTTCTTTCATTCTGTGGCTGTTGTTCTGTCACTAAGTTGCATCTGACTCTCCAACCCCATGGACTACAGCATGCCAAGCTTCCCTGGCCTTCACTGTCTCCCAGAGTTTGCTCAAACTCATGTCCATTAAGTTGGTGATATCATCTAACCATCTTATCCTCTGTCACGCTCTTCTCCTTTTGCCTTCAGTCTTTCTCAGCATCAGAGTATTTTCCAATGAGTCAGTTCTTCACATCAGGTGGCCAAAGTTCTCCACATCAGGTGGAGCTTCAGCTTTAGCATCAGTCTTTCTAATAAATATTCAGGATTGATTTCCTTTATGATTGACTGGTTTGATCTCTTTGCTGTCCAAGTGATTCCCAAGAGTCTTCTCCAGCTCCACAGTTCAAAAGCATCAATTCTTTGGTGCTCAGCCTTCTTTATGGTCCAACTCTCACATCTGTACATGACTGCTGGAAAAAAACACAGCTTTGACTATATGGACCTTTGTCAGCAAAGTGATGTCTCTGCTTTCTAACATGCTTTCTAAGTTTGTCATATCTTTCCTTCAAAGGAGTAAGCATCTTTTAATTTCATGGCTGCAGTTACCATCCACAGTGATTTTGAAGCCCAGGAAAAGAAAATCTGTCACTGTTTCCACTTTTTTGCCATGAAGTGATGGGACCAGGTGCCATGATCTTAGTTTTTTGAATGTTGAATTTCAAGCTACCTTTTTCACGCTCCTCTCTCACTCTCATCAAGAGGCTTTTTAGTTCCTCTTCACTTTCTGCCATTAAAGTGGTATCATCTGCTTATCTGAGGTTGTTGATATTTCTCCTGGCAATCTTGATTCCAGCCTTTCATTATCCAACCTGGTATTTCACATGATGTCCTGCTCATAAAAGTTAAATAAGCATGCTAACTGTTGCATTTTGTCCAGCATACAGGTTTCTCAGGAGACAGTAGTTCTGCTGTTGGGTTTCAGTGCTTCCCCCACCCCCATTGTTGTTCAGTCTCTGAGTCATGTCCAGTTCTCTGGGACTCCCACGGACTGCAGCACACCCAGCTCCCCCTGTCCTTCACTATCTCCTGGAGTTTGTTGGAACTCATGTCCATTGAGTCAGTGATGCCCTCCCACCATCTCATCCTCTGTCACTCCCTTCTCCTCCTGCCCTCATTTTTTCCAGCATCAGAGTCTTTTCCAATGAGTCAGCTCTTCATCTTTATTTCATCAGTTTTTGGCAGATGATTTGTTTGCAGTGTCTGACTTTATTTTCCCTCATACCTCAGAATCCCTGTCTTTTATACTTCAATAATCAATTAGATTTCTGAATACTCTAATGAAAATAATACCATTTTTGCCTATTTCTAGATATAAAAGCTGACAGTAGACCTTCAAGGAAAGCTGATACAAACATCCAAAGAACTGGCTATCCCCACCCCACTTACCTGCCTTATTAGAGCTTTCATTTTCTGGGGTCTGTTGCTTCTTTATTTTTGATTTTAAAGACTAGTTTTCTCTTCTAGATATAATTATATCACATATAGATTAGTAATCACTTTGGCTTTCTGTGAACATCTACGTGATTAATTTGGTTAATATTTTGAGCAATATTAATAATCTAGGATTTTATTGGGCCATTCTTAAATATCTATATGCCTGTTGTCCAAGAAAGTCTTTTCTATGGTCACTATAGAAGCCACTTTATTGAGTTCAGAATTAAAACTGACTTATGATTTGCCATTTGTAGATTGTTATCTTATTTCTTCTGTTACTACCTATTTTGATATTTCAGAATAGGGATATTGTGTTTGGTTTTAACTTTCACAGTATCGGTTTAAGACAATGACAAAATATTCTTTCCTTAGCTGATATTTGGTTCCTCTTATCTAGCAATCTTGGGAGAGAATTTTTAGATTAAAACAAATTCTACCCTGTTTAAGAGTAGAAGGAGTGTTCCACAGTTACTGTTTCACTGGTGAATTCTGGTTTGGGCTGAATCTACGCTTTCACTTTTGAGGATCTGTTACATAGGTTGTAGAGGAAAACAGTTGTAGCTCAAATATGTGTTATATTTTTGTTTTTTTACCTGAAATACTGAAAATTTCCAGAGTTTAGAGATACCCCCACACTGATACGTTTCAAAGGCAGCTGCAGGTTTGGGTTCAATTGATTGTATTAGAGAGAATATGAAATTTTGACATGCTATCATAAAGTCCTTCTACACCATTGAGGAGGAATATGTCTGTATGTAATCTCTCCCTTTATGTGTATTATAGATTTGAGGAGACAAAAAGCATGCATTATGCACTGTGTTTTTATTTTCAAGATTTACATACTGCATGAAGTGTGCACAGCCTTCCTCTTTCCCTCTGCTACCATAGAACCTGTGTGGAAGGAGCCTGACAACACGGACAACTACATCCTGCCCAGTTCTACCTCCCATATGGCACACACTCATTAGCCATTCGGAGAAGGCAATGGCCACCCACTCCACTGGGCTGCCATCTATGGGGTCGCACAGAGTTGGACACGGCTGAAGGGACTTAGCAGCAGCGGTAGCATTAGCCATTACCATCTCTCCCTTCTGTTCTTGTGTCACTTGTCTCCCACAGGTGTTTCTTTCATCTTTCTGTTTGCAGCTAACAATTACTCATACTCTGTGCCCACATTTCTAAATAATCCCTGTATTTGCTTGCATTATGTTTAAGAACCAATTTCCTCTTTTAAACCGATTACTGATGATCTTTCCCTCATCATCAGTATTTTTACAGAGCAGTTGAATTCTTTCAAGTTGAGGTTTAAAATTGTTGAAAGTCCGTATTTACCTAGTTAACATACATTCTATATGATGTTGTATAGTCTATATAATTATTGACTTTTTATTTTCTTTTATGATATCTTTGAAAGGTTGAGAAAATAAAAATATTTCTTTTTTCAGCTCTGTTAAGTCTGGATAAGACATGCCTAGATATTTATAGTTAGAAACCTTCCAGTGAAACCACCATTTATTTTTTTTAATCCTCTCACTACCTAGTAATGATATTTAAACAGTGAAGTCATTCCCTGAGTGTTCTCTCTAATCTTTATGTTTTTGAGTACTCTTGTGTAACAAGACAGGAAAGAAAACAGCAGCAGTTATTATGTGAAAGAAAAAAAAATCATGAAAGAATTTGAGCAGTGTTTATATTAACTTTCATTCTTATTTTTAAAGTAAGCATGGTGTTAGCACAATTTTAAATATCCAAATGTAAACAAAGTCAGTTCTTTTCTTTATAATTCTTCCTAACACAGGATGGATACTATGACAATGTTATAATCTGGATTATACCTGAAAGTTATTACTTATATTTGACTTTCATATTTCATAGGTATTGGCATGTAGATACTACTAGTAATAAGAATTGTCACAGAATTTTAATATCTTTTATGTCAAATTAAAGAAAATTGGTCACTCATTGGGAGAACAGATATAATGGGAAAGAAGTAATTAATCTTCTTGTGAAACTCTAAATGAGATTGGCTATTATTACAATTAAACTTGAATAAATGGGCTTCCCAGGTGGTGTAATGGTAAGGAACCCACTTGCCAATGCAGGAGATATAATAGGCGCTGATTTGATCCCTGAATTGGGCAGATTCCCTGAAGGAGGAAATGGCAACCCACTCCAGTATTCTTCCCTGGAGAATCCCATGGACAGAGAATCCCATGACTGAAGTGGCTTAGCATGAAACACACAAATGAATCCAGGATGTTAGTTATGTCTTCCATGTTCCAGGCTCTATTTTACCATTTTCTTGGGAGTAGAAATATATGTTATTGCCTAAGTAAGTTTAGTTGCTCAGTCATGTCCGACTCTTTGCGACCCCATGGACTGTAGCCCACCAGGCTCCTCCGTCCATGGGATTCTCCAGGCAAGAATACTGGAGTGGGTTGCCATTTCCTTCTCCAGGGGATCTTCCCAACCCAGGGATCGAACCCAGGTCTCCTGTATTAGAGGCAGACGCTTTAACCTCTGAGCCACCAGGCCTAGAGGATCTTATTACTAGTGATAGATGAAAGATAGATAGCTCTTGGTGCAGTGGCAGTGCATTTGGTAAAACAGTCACAGTATGAACTAGGATAGACTGGAATGTATACTGATGAGAGGGATTCATTAACTGGTTCATTGTTTCAAGAATTTAGAAATATGAGAGGAATAGTAACTGTAATGACAGAGTTGGATGATGCTCTGAACAAAGATAAAGTGAAGAGTGGGGAGCAAATATTTGGCAATTCAAAGCTAAATATGAAAGGTCAGATTCTCTGAAGGAAGACCTGGCTATACTATGGAATTATATATGGTGATGTGTGCCCAGTTCTTTCTCCAAAGGGAGCCATGGACATTTAATCAGGTAACTATAAAATGTGGAAAAGCGAATGCCCAAACATTTTGGGAAATAGATGCAGGGTCAAATAGAATTGTTTAGCTTTGCCTACCACCCCCTGAACAAATGGTAAATTTTTCATCATATTTCATCTGCGGTGTAATAACGGAGATTAGCACCACCCTTGCTGTTGCTACTGCTGCTAAGTCGCTTCAGTCGTGTCCAACTCTGCGACTCCATAGACGGCAGCCCACCAGGCTCCCCCGTCCCAGGCATTCTCCAGGCAAGAACACTGGAGTGGGTTGCCATTTCCTTCTCCAGTGCATGAAAGTGAAAAGTGAAAGTGAAGTTGCTCAGTCATGTCCGGCTCTTTGCGCCACCCTTAGAGACATAAAAACCCAGGATGGTAGCTCCCATTGTATTTCCATATATCTTAGCTTTCCAGTCTTGGACCTGCTAAAAGCTGGTGGATCCTTGAGGATGTTATGAGATTACAACAACCTCAACCAAGTAATAGCCCCAGTTTTAGCTGCTGTGCCAGGCATGATATTATTGCCAGAGTACATTTATACAAAGTTGGGCACATTGCTTGTGGTGATTAATCTGGAGAATGCATTCCTTCCAGTCTTAACAGAAAAGAGGATCAGAAAGTTTAGATCTACATAAAACAGATTACAGAATACTTTTACCTTTCCCCCAGGATATAAACTCTCCTGCCCTCTGGCAAAATGTAAGCTCTGCTGCTCTCTGCTGACTACACTCAGCCCACTCAGTGCTTCTGCCCATCCATTTCAATCTCTTTAATCTAGTCTCAACCTCATAGCACCTTAACTTCTGTTCCTTTTTAACACTGTGACCTTCTGTATGATAGATAATTTCTTCAGGCTTCATTTCTACCTTAATAAATGGGAATAATAATTATGCCTCATAAATGAGATCAGTTTTGTGTTAAAAAGTTAGGTGAACATGGATAAGACCTGGTGGCTCAGACTTTGTGATAATGTAATCAGGGTCTGTCTTAACCTGGGCTGCCATAACAAAATGCCACAAACTTGTCAACAACACAAATTTCATTTCTCAGAACTCTGGAGGCTAAAAGTCCACAACCAGAGTGCTGGCAAGGCTGGTTTCTAATGAGAGCCCACTTCTGGGTTGTAAACTCCTGACCTCATGCTCATTCTCACATGATGGAAAAGAAGAGCAAAGTGGCTCTCTCGACTCTACTTATAATGGGACCAATCCCATTTATGAGGGCTCTCCTTCATGATCTAATAATCTCCCTGCAAAACATAACCTCCAGATACCATCACAGGGGGATAAGGGTTTCAACACATAAATTTTGGGGGAACACAATCAGTTAGTTAATTGCAGGATCTAATGAGGAAAAAAAATGGAATGTGCCTTAAGTCGCAATAAAGAGGAAATTTCCAGAGGTGATGCTGGAGATGAGAACCAAACAAGGAATGCTGAGGACCCAGAAATTGACATCAGCAGATGTGTTCATCCCCCACTAGGCTTGAAAGACAAAAGAATGAGATAGACTGGTATTGTCAGAACTCAGAGGTTAGGTTGACTTGATGGAAACTGGAACCACAGTGGGCTTGAATGGTGGGAGCTGAGCCAAAGAGGAAATTCAGCCTTTCTCAAAAGAGCTGACAAAAGCAAAGGATGGAGAGATGAAGAGAGAATTACTAGAGTTGCTCTGTTTTCCCTACCCTCCAGTATCTTGCCTCTCAATGACCAGAAGTCAGTTGACATTGAGCCACGGAAACACCACCTGCAGAGGCCAGCTCAGAGGAAAAATCTGAAGCCAACAGTGTTTTCATTTTTAGAAGATCACACGACATAAGGCCTCATCATTGTGGGTAGGAGTGGGTGTGGGGTGTCCCATGGATGTACTGTTATTGCCACTATCAGCTTTTCTGTAATTAAATTAATTCTGATTTAGGCAGTGAGGAACTGGAAAAGAAAACTAATGGAACACTAAGCAGCAATAGGAAATGAATTTCAAATGCATTATACTAAGTGAGAGATGCTAGACATAAAGAATATGTATACTGAATGATTCCTTTTATATAAAATTCTAGAAAAGATAATAGTGATGGAAAGCAAATCAGTGGTTTTGGGAGGCCAGGGTGTGGAGGGAGAGGAGTAACTGCAAAGTGGAATGAGAAAAATATTTTAGGATAATGAAAATATTCTTTGTTGTAATTGTGGTGCTGGTTGCATAACTGCATATATTTCTAAAAGTGTATCTAGATAGCACGTGTAAAACTGATGAATTTCATTTTATGTAACTATCAGTAATGCTGACCAAAACAAGTCAAATCAAATATATGCAAGTAATTTTAATACATATTTATTTTAAAGGGGTGTTAATTGATTTCTCAAACATGTCTCCCAATTTATATCATTTACTATTGTGTTCTGTTTCCACAAATCAGCATATAGATTGCTATCATGTGGGAGACTAATTTTCTAACCAATCTTTTGATAATGTTAGAGAAGTCAAAACTCAATTTTTCTAAAGTCACATTTAAAACTGTGGTTCTAACAGTGCATACTCGTCTGAATGATTGAGAAGATTTTCCACTTTTCATCCAGCATTTAATCATGGAAGCCCAGTTAGAGTGTATGGTTCATATGAAGCACATGTTAGCATTTGACATCAGGTGCTTTAATGATTAATTTTCTACAACATCTAAACAAGGCATATTAGAGGGGAAATGACTGTCAAGAACTCTGGATTCCACATGAAAGAGTCGTTTCAGGAAATTATTTTCTGAACCAAACTGTATAACTCCATGACCTCCCTGGAGGGAAAACTTGAAGCACTCTTGCCTAAAATAGCAAAATTGGACTTCTAAATTATGGAAAATGACAAACACATTGAAAACCTGGAAGAAACTTCTTGGGAGATTAAAACAAATATCACAAAGTACAGTGTATAGAAAAGAGCTGATTAAATTCAGTATCATTATGAAAAAGATGGGTGGTACAATTTCAAAACCTAACAATATCATGGACTGACTGGAATGTTTGGAAGCACTCCTTAGTGGAATTTTGGCAAGGCTGATGTAGGAGCTGATAACTTAACATTGTCTGGCACTTACTTTCAGATACCAGTACTGTAGGTAAGATCCATAATGTGCGATTAAAGAAGCCCTGTAACCAGAAAAAAATCATAGTAGGTAGAGATTTGAACTCTGGATGTGAGAGAGACCCTTCAGTCAGAAGGAAAATCCTTGTCTTCTTGGAGCTAAGCCTGGAGACGCAGACTATGGAGGGAAACTGCCTGAAATACCACAGAGGGCATAGTTATTGTTTCCTGTATAATTGTCCGTGACACAAGAGCGACTTATCTCCTTTGACATATTGAAGGCTCACAAAGACTGCTGGGGAGGAGCCCTCTTGACATCACTCAGACTCTATCTTGCCTCTAAAGTAAACTCAAAGGAACTTTTATGTTTCCTAGAGCCAGAGAATTTCTACGATGCTAATCGTACTTTAGCTGTTTGGAATTGTTCTATCTTTCAGGAGTCTTCATGCTCTTCATAATTTACCTCAGTCATAATGAGCATAATTAGAAGTTTGTCTTTTTGTAATCTTTCAGCAATTTAAAATATGTCATTGCATATTGCAGTAAATATGAAGGGTGAGCTTTCTGCATTAATAGTGGTCGATAATATATTTTAATTGCATTATGAAAATGCATTTCATAATGCATTTCCAGCATTATGAAAATATTTTCCAATGTCACTTTGGCAAATCAGGAGAGTTAGGCCTTTGTCAATGGAGTTTGTAGAACTTTGTTTATAATATGAGTGTGGTAATACAGTGGGGAGTTAAAATGTCATTTCTTAAGCTGTAATACAGAAACTTGATAGGCATAAAACTTTATCATTCTGAAACATGTTTTTGGTTAATCGGACTGTAACTTAAGTGCTGCACTAATAGAATTTTAAATCAGTAAGTTATTATCACTCACAATAGATCTATTGATTAGGCAAAAGATATAGAAAAATTTTACTCACTAGATTCTTATTTCAAAACCTTTCTGTCATTGAATTGTGAGTTTAAGTGCATTATGTTTTGAGTCTTTGTATTCTGTACAGCTCTGTTTTCTTTGAACACATAGATATTGCAGATAAGACTGTCAGAGTGAAAGACAGCCTGACTCCTGGGAGGTACTGGGGGGAACCCTGCACTGGGAATCTGAACAGATGTTAGGAATACGCTTTAATCCCTCAAGGCTCTTCAGATATCAATTGGCTTATGTTTCTGGACATTATCTGATGGATCACATTGAGCTATCTCAATTTTATATTCCCAGGGGTTGATTTCATTAATGAAGAACATGCCAGAACCTGGGGTTATCTATAATGAAAGATGACTTCTTCAAGCCTGGTGAGCTGAAAGATGACTGGATGACCACTTTGCAAATGGAAGAAATAAAGCTCGGGGCTGGTGTGAAGACTTTTAACAGCAAGCTGAAAAAACAACTGGACACACTTGAGAACTTGCTGGCAAGTGTTTACAATCAACTGGAGCAATTTCAGGGCACATTAGGAAGAGGAGGAGGAGGCCTGAACTGCTGCTGTGAGAAACTGGTGCACAGAGTTCTCATCTTACAGCAATTAAATGCCAAACATTCCCCCATCCACAGAGAGAATGATGTTGGGTTGAGTGAATGCTTAGAGTAAAAAAATACATGTTACAGAAATAACAAACAGGAAATATGGCTGGGAACTAAGGACGTATTCTGATCTGGCTGGTGAACTTTATGTTTATACCTCTTACTACTTTCTGAGCTAAACGCCGTAAGAGTTTAAATCCATCTACGACATTAGAATTTAATTTCCACATTATTACTCAGAAACTAAGTGGCTTGTGGAGGTTCAAAGTGGGAATCAATGTTTATTTAAATAGATACCTAGAACATTTAATATGTTGTCTGATGTCTGAATTACAGAAATTTTAACCTGCAACTATTTCCCAGGGTTTCTTAGTGCGTTAGTATTGGGACAGGTTTATGTTGGAGCTGACAGCTTTGGTCAAATGATATTCTGCAGCCATGTGTGCTATAAAAGAGAATCCTATGGGCACTGCAGGAGCACTACAAAAATGAAGTTTTTATATACTTTTCTATAAATTATTAAATATCACTCCGATAAAGAGCTGTTATTCTCTTATTTCCATTGAGGGACTGAGAGTATCTCACTGAATCTTGAATAAGATTCTTTGGCATTCCCTGGGGGAATAAAATTCATGTGGAGATAAGCTTTTGTTTTTTGTTTCTGTTGTTTTCTATCTTATTTTCTCATATAACTTAGGAATGATGTATATCTGCTGTGTACTCTATTAAGGCTGGTTTACTCTTCTTTCTAGAGCTGACATTTTTAGCTATAGGACTTTTGACATTTTTTCCCAAAACATGTGAGAACAAAGCATGCTTTCCAAAAGAAAATTCTAGATTCGAATTCTAGTGAATAGTTCAGTCTCAGTTCAATTCAGTTCAGTCGCTCAGTCATGTCCGACTCTTTGTGACCCCATGAATCGCAGCACACCAGGCCTCTCTGTCCATCACCAACTCCCAGAGTTTACTCAAACTCACGTCCATCAAGTCCGTGATGCCATCCAGCCATCTCATCCTCTGTCGTCCCCTTCTCCTCCTGCCCCCAATCCCTCCCAGCGTCAGAATCTTTTCCAATGAGTCAACTCTTTGCATGAGGTGGCCAAAGTACTGGAGTTTCAGCTTTAGCATCATTCCTTCCAAAGAAATCCCAGGACTGATCTCCTTCAGAATGGACTCGTTGGATCTCCTTGCAGTCCAAGGGACTCTCAAGAGTCTTCTCCAACACCACAGTCCAAAAGCATCAATTCTTTGTCGCTCAGCCTTCTTCACAGTCAAATTCTCACATCCATACATGACCACTGGGAAAACCATAGCCTTGACTAGATGGACCTTAGTCGGCAAAGTAATGTCTCTGCTTTTGAATATGCTATCTAGGTTGGTCGTAACTTTTCTTCCAAGGAGTAAGCGTCTTCTGATTTCATGGCGGCAGTCACCATCTGCAGTGATTTTGGAGTCCCCCCAAAATAAACTCTCTCACCATTTCCATTGTTTCCTCATCTATTTGCCATGAAGTGATGGGACCGAATGCCACGATCTTAGTTTTCTGAATGTTAAGTTTTAAGCCAACTTTTTCACTCTCCTCTTTCACTTTCATCAAGAGGCTCTTGAGTTCTTCTTTGCTTTCTGCCATAAGGGTGGTGTCATCTGTGTATCTGAGGTTATTGATATTTCTCTCAGCAATCTTGATTCCAGCATGTACCTCATCCAGCCTGGCATTTTGCATGATAATCTCTGCATACAAGTTAAATAAGCAGGGTAACAACATACAACCTTGATATACTCCTTTCCCGATTTGGAAGCAGTCTGTTGTTTCATGTCCAGTTTTAACTGTTGCTTGTTGACCTGCATGCAGATTTCTCAAGAGACAGGTCAGGTGGTCTGGTATAAGAATTTTCCACAGCTTGTTATGTTGCACATAGTCAAAGTCTTTGGCATGGCCAATAAAACAGAAGTAGATGTTTTTCTGGAATCTCTTGCCTTTTTTGATGATTCAGTGGATATTGAAAATTTGATCTCTGGTTCCTCTGCATTTTCTAAACCCAGCTTGAGCATCTGGAAGTTTCAGTTCACGTACTGTTGAAACCTGGATTGGAGAATGTTGAGCATTAATTTGCTGATGTGTGAAATGAGTGCAATTGTGTGGTAGTTTGAACATTCTTTGGCATTGCCTTTCTTTGGTATTATGTATAAAGAATCAAAACAGCTTTCCTGAGTGTCAGATATTTTATAAAATAGTCTAAAAAGCTAAACTATTATACATTGGTTTATTGAACTGTGGGAAACTACCATGAGCCTTTCATTTATTTCCAGTCACAGTCTGCAGTCATGACCTGTTGACTACCCTATCCCCTCATATAAGCCTACCTTAGGCAGATTTTACATCCTTATGGTCACTCTCCATCATAAAAAAAAAATGTCATGTTCTTAATTCTCATCTTTTTCTCTTGATTACTCGTCTCTTGCAACTTTGTCCCAAAGACTTAAATTGGAGGAGAAATGTTGTCTGTTTTTTCACTTTCCTCTTTCTTCTCTCTCTCTGTTTCCTCTCCTTTTTTTTTTTTTTTTAAAGAAAATGGGGAGGGCTGAATGTCTAGAATGAAACTCATATTGTTTGTTCTTTTACCTTTTGATGCTCTTCTTGGTAGGAGAGTTTGATGCCAGTTCTCCTTTAGCGTGCATGTTTGAATTTCTTGGGGTGGTTTGTGCTTGGGAGTGGGATCTGCCAATTTCAAAGTTCCCTTATGTGAGGGGCCAAGTCCCATTTTAATTCTTCTTAATCACTTCTCAGAGTCTGTTCCTAAATGTTTACTGCAGCAGGCCTAGATTGCCACCCTGGGCTTGGAATGTTCAACCGGACTCAAGACTTTTCCATGGGATTCAACTGACTTGCCTCCTTTTTGTTCCTCATGGTGATAGTTCAGATGTTCCACAGCTGCCCCCTCTTCTGATTTCCCTCTCCCTCCACCCATTCTCCTTTCCTCTGGTTCAGTACAATAATGAAAAAATCAGTAAGCCTACTTAATAATTAGTGCCCACCTAGGGCTGGATGACTCACAAACTGGAATCAAGATTGCCAGGAGAAATACCAACAACCTTAGATATGCAGATGATACCACTTTAATGCCAGAAACTTACGAGGAACTAAGGAGCTTCTTGATGAAAGTGAAAGAGCAGTGAGAAAAATGTGACTTGAAACTCACCTTCACTTCATGAAACGAAGATCATGGCATCTGTCCCATCACTTCATGGCAAATAAATGGGGAAAAAAGTGGAAACAGTGCCAGATTTCATTTTCTTTGTCTCTGAAATCCCTGCAGATGGTGACTGCAGCCATGAAATTAAAAGACACTTTCTCCCTTGGAAGAAGTGAGTGAGTGAGTGAGTGAGTGAGTGAGTGAAGTCGCTCAGTCGTGTCTGACTCTTTGCGACCCTGTGGAGGTAGCCTACCAGGCTTCTATGTCCATGGAATTCTCCAGGCAAGAATACTGGAGTGGGTTACCATTTCCTTCTCCAAGGGATCTTTCCAACCCAGAGATCAAACCCGGGTCTCCCACATTAGAGGCGGACGCTTTAACTTCTGAGCCACCAGGGAAACCCTCCCTTGGAAGAAAAGCTATGACAAACCCAGACAGTGTATTAGAAAGCAGAGATATCACTTTGCTGACAAAGGTCCATATAATCAAAGCTGTGAGTTTTCCAGTAGTCATGTACAGATGTGAGAACTGGACCATAAAGAAGCCCAAGTACTGAAGAATTGGTGCTTTCAAATTGTGGTGCTGGAGAAGACTCTTGAGAGTCCTTTGGAAGCAAGATCAATTAATCCTAAAGGAAATCCACTCTAAATGTTCTTTGGAAGGACTGATGCTGAAGCTGTAATACTTTGGCCGCAAGATGGAAAGAGTCGACTCACTGGAAAAGACCTGATGCTGGGAAAGATTGAGTCCAAGAGAAGCGGGTGACAGAGGATGAGAGAATTGGATGGCATCATCAGTTCAATGGACATGAGTTTGAACTAACTCTGGGAGATAGTCCAGTTCATGGGGTCGCAAAGGGTTGGACAGAAAATACTAGTTTCCTTTTTTCTTTTTTTTTTGCAGGCACCTTTCCATGAATCCTGTCTCCTCAGATTGGCATTAGGAAAGGCAGGAAAAAAATAACAACCCTTCCCCACAATTCCAACAGTTTTATTCCTATTCCCCCCTACTTTCCCCATCCCTGCTTATGCAACTAGATGGAAGCACTTGTGGAAATTATTAAGGAGAAGTGGGTTCAGCCACCACTTAATAACGTCTGGAAGATGAGTTCCATTGTTTGCAGTTCTCTTCAGATTGATTAATATAGGATATCTTTTTGTGTCTCAGGCTTGAATCTTGGTCTCCAGTTCCAGGGTAAGAAAAAAGTCCTAATCATCACATTGCTATGCTTAAAGAAAAAAATTTTGTAGTATTCTCTATACATCAATCCATAAGGCATTATAAGTACTCCTGTCATTGGCTGTGCTTATGTTGACTTGTAATCTCATATTGTTCATGAAAAAATGATTGTAAACTTTTAAAGATTATCCAGGGATGTGATTTTTTTTTTAAGCAGCTGATTTTTTTTTCTCCCTCAGTCCACGATCTTTACATCTGACAATAATGGCTGTTAACCACATTTTCCATAAAATTCTTCCTAATTTCATGTTTTGAGCTCCCAGATATAATACTTTTCAAATTTTCTCTACATCATTCTCCTATACACAGTTCAGTTCAGTTCAGTCGCTCAGTCGTGTCTGACTTTTTGTGACCCCATGAATCGCAACATGCCAGGCCTCCCTGTCCATCACCAACTCCTGAAGTTCACTCAGATTCACGTCTATCGAGTCAGTGATGCCATCCAGCCATCTCATCATCAGTCATCCCCTTCTCTTCCTGACCCCAATCCCTCCAAGCATCAGAGTTTTTTCTAATGAGTCGACTCTTCGCATGAGGTGGCCAAAGTACTGGAGTTTCAGCTTTAGCATCATTCCTTCCAAAGAATTCCCAGGACTGAACTCCTTCAGAATGGACTTGTTGTATCTCCTTGCAGTCCAAGGGACTCTCAAGAATCTTCTCCAACACCACAGTTCAAAAGCATCAATTCTTCGGCGCTCAGCCTTCTTCACAGACCAACTCTCACATCCATACAAGACCATTGGAAAAACCATAGCCTTGCCTAGGCAGACCTTTGTTGGCAAAGTAATGTCTATGCTTTTCAATATGCTATCTAGATTGGTCATAACTTTTCTTCCAAGGAGTAAGTGTCTTTTAATTTCATGGCTGCAGTCACCATCTGCAGTGATTTTGGAGCCCCTCCAAATAAAATTAGCCACTGTTTCCACTGTTTCCCCATCTATTTCCCATGAATGGACCAGATGCCATGATCTTCGTTTTCTGAATGTTGAGCTTCAAGCCAACTTTTTCACTCTCCTCTTTCACTTTCACCAAGAGGCATTTTAGCTCCTCTTTGCTTTCTGCCATAAGGGTGGTGTCATCTGCATATCTGAGGTTATTGATATTTCTTCCAGCAATCTTGATTCCAGCTTGTGCTTCATCCAGCCCAGCAATTCTCATGATGTACTCTGCATAGAAGTTAAATAAGCAGGGTGACAATATACAGCCTTGACGTACTCCTTTTCCTATTTGGAACCAGTCTGTTGTTCTGTGTCCAGTTCTAACTGTTGCTTCCTGATCTGCATACAGATTTCTCAAGAAGCAGGTTAGGTGGTCAGGTATTCCCATCTCTTTTAGATTTTTCCATAGTTTATTGTGATCCACACACTCAAAGGCTTTGGCATAGTCAATAAAGCAGAAATAGATGTTTTTCTGGAAGTCTCTTGCTTTTTCCATGATCCAGCGGATGTTGGCTATTTGATCTCTGGTTCCTCTGCCTTTTCCAAAACCAGCTTGAACATCAGGGAGTTCACCATTCATGTATTGCTGAAGCCTGGCTTGGAGAATTTTGAGCATTACTTTAGTAGCGTGTGAGATGAGGGCAATTGTGTGGTAGTTTGAGCATTCTTTGGCATTGCCTTTCTTTGGAATTGGAATGAAAACTGACCTTTTCCAGTCCTGTGGCCACTGCTGAGTTTTCCAAATTTGCTGGCACATTGAGTGCAGCACTTTCACAGCAGCATCTTTCAGGATTTGAAACAGCTCAACTGGAATTCCATCACCTCCATTAGCTTTGTTCATAGTGATGCTTTCTAAGGCCCACTTGACTTCACATTCCACGATGTCTGGCTCTAGGTGAGTGATCACACCATCATGATTATCTTGGTCATGAAGATCTTTTTTGTACAGTTCTTCTGTATATTCTTGCCACCTCTTCTTAATATCTTCTCTTTCTGTTAGGTCCATACCATTTTTGTCCTTTATCGAGCCCATCTTTGCATGAAATGTTCCCTTGTTATCTCTAATTCTTTAACAAAAAATAGATGTACTTTTTTCTTCACAGTTATGGCTTAGCATTCTAGACTGATGTTTGTAAACTTAAGTTGCAATAAAAGTGTGACTCCAGTTTGATTCAAACACACATTATGTGTATTAGCCAGACTGACTAATCTAATTTAAAAGGAACTTTCACAGAGCTTTCACCAACTTGAGAACACTGTACTCATTCAGTATTTACCTTAAAGACAGACTCTGCAACAACACTTACAAGGCTTCAATAGTGCTGTCCTTTTATCTCTTTCCAGTGTTTTTTCAGCTCCGTTTGCTCCTCAAACTTTGCTTCAGGCATTCCTGTATCCTCCTGTCCTCGGTGTCTTGCGAATATACACTTTTTCCTGTCTCTGTGTTTTATCAAATACTTCCCCTCCTAATAAGAAAGCCTCCGAACTTCACTTACCTGCCCATATAATGAGTTTTAAATATTATACTCTGTCATAAAATATTCCTGGATAGCTCTAGCTTATAGAGATCTTTTCTAGATTGCTACATCTTATGGGTACACCTCGTTTTATTAACTTTTCTTTCAATGTTTCCTGCTATGTTTGTTCCTCCTTGGATTTAAATATTTTGACTCATTAATATGTTAATACTTACTAAGGTTGGGGACCATATCTTAGGTTTCTTTTTATGCCTTGAAAGAGCTAGTATATACAAGTAGACAATATTTTTAGAAGTATAGTTTATTGTGCTCAGTTGCTCAGTTGTGTCTGACTCTTGTGACCCCGTGGACTGTAGCCCACCAGTCTCCTCTGTCCGTGGGATTTTCTAGGCATGAATACTAGAGTGGGTTGCCATTTCCTTCTTCAGGGAATCTTCCTGAACCAGGGATTAAACCTGCGTCTCCTATATCTCCTGCATTGGCAGATGGTTTCTTTACCCGCTGAGCCTCAAAGAATGTATAATATAGTGCAGCAGAAAAAGCTCTTAGCAACCCTCAGAATAGCAGTGTGGTCTTGGGAAATAGTGCTTTCTGTCTTAAACCTCAGTTCTCTGGTCTGTAAGATGGGAAAGTAATGTCCCTTCTGTCTACTCTGAAACATTATTAGAAATTGTGAACAGGATGTGAAGAGTTTTTAAATCTGAAAATAAAGCTTTGCCTATTACTTTAAATACATTAGAAGAATCTGCCTAAACTTACTGTAAGTTCACTATAAAGAAAACACAAGAGTTGGATGGAAATGTAGATTTTTCATTTTCTACACTCAAAAGGACAAATTGCTTATGTCTTTCTAATAGAAAAATTTTAGGTTTGAGGACGTAAATTTATTTATCAGCTTAGTAGATGAGGGTGTTGATGCACACAGCAAAATTTTGTGTCTTATATAAGACCAGTGGCAGAACTAGAAATCTACAAACCTTAAGGGCACAACAGAAGATGAGATGTTGGATGGCATCACCAGGGCAATGGACACGAGTTTGAGTAAACTCCCGGGAGAAGGTGAAGGATGGGGAAGCCTGGCGTGCTGCAGTCCATGGGGTCACAAAGAGTCGGAGACAACTCAGTGATTGAACTGTGACTCTTGGGGGATCTGAATATCTACTTAAGTTTTCTATACTGTAGTAAAATGAATAAAGCAACTAAGCGTTTGAAAAAAAATTAGTTTTGAAATATGGGGTTTTATACTTTATTACATCTAAAATCTAAGTTTTCTAAGTTTAAATATATGTCCTCTGTAGTTTTGTTTAGCATGATTTGAAGACAAAGAAGGAGTTGATAATAATGAAAATAATGTACAATATTCTGCCTAATATTTCCTTATGGATTCTCATTTGCCTCGTATTATTGAAGGAAGTTCCAGGGTTTACATTTAGGGAGATCAACTTCTAGTCTGCCTTTTGGGTTTATAACTTATGAAAATGACTGAAACATT
Source organism: Madoqua kirkii (assembly GCA_006408675.1). Lineage (NCBI taxonomy): Eukaryota > Metazoa > Chordata > Mammalia > Artiodactyla > Bovidae > Madoqua > Madoqua kirkii. The sequence goes on from SJYC01123374.1 coordinate 24,173, forward strand.
TGAAAACAATTAAGTACACTTTCTTATTCTGTGACTAATAATTCACCTTAAAATGTTGGAGAGCAGTGTACACCCAGAACTGAGCTACATAGATTTAGATCAACTTGACTTTTTATTTCCTTAACATTCTGGCTTGTTCTGTTGAGGCTTGTGACGCAATTCTCAGCAGAAAAACAGAAAAATTCCAGCATATCCATACAATATCACATCAGAATGGAAGAATGTGCTTTGTTTCACAACCTCACCATTGTGGTAAAGCAACACTGGGACCAGGCTAAGGAAATGCTGACTCAGTGTTTCCCATCCTAGAATTTTAACAGCAGTACCACAGACCTTCCTACCCCCTTGCCAGGGAAAATTGCCTTTATTTGGCATAAATAATTTAAGTGTATCTTATTGCTAAATTAGTATTCACTTCTAAATTCCTGAACATATTTACCACAAACACATTGTTCCTTCCAGCTTAAATAATATATTACTTTAGGGACTAATTCTGTGGCTTTTACTTAGGAAATATAGTCCCAGAAGTAAGTCAATTCTAGGCTGTAAATTCACTCTAGTTCCATCATTTTTTTCCCCCAATGCAAGTGCTGTTTTCAGCCTGTGTTAATAATGAAGATTTGTTGGAAGGGTCCTGGATGTGATTATTGTTTTTATTTTTGAAATGGGAGTTAGAGTTTATTAACATGATTTCTTCGTTAGTTTACTGAATATACTTAACATTTTTTAGACAGAATTTTTAAATATAATAACTGACATTTATACTGAGGAATAAAAATTGGTGAACAATTTTCTGTATAAATGATTTATCTCCCTTGTTCTAATCTCAGTACCCGTTGGTTAAAACCACTTTCTACTTTAGAAAAAGATCTCAAAACTTTATCAAGATGCATAGATCACCTTTGCATTTTGTGTTTTGCTTTTCCCCATCTGTATACAAGACATGTTCGTGTCCTGTAGTTACTGATTTGATTAATATTACTTTGAAGTGGAAGTTGAAATGGAGTCGCTCAGTCGTGTATGACTCTTTGCCACCCCATGGACTGTAGCCCATCAGGCTCCTCCCTCCATGGGATTCTCCAGGCAGGAATACTGGAGTGGGCTGCCATTTCCTTCTCCAGGGGATCTTTCTGACCCAGGGATCGAAACCGGGTCTCCCGCATTCCAGGCAGACGTTTTAACCGCTGCGCCATCAGGGAAGCCCAATATTTACTTTAATCACCATCATTCTCTTTCCCCTCAGCCACTTTCTTGATTCAGTTCCTCATTGTCTCTTTCATTTTGAATTTCATCAGTTGCTGGACTGATCTTTAGTTTCATTTTAAGTTGTTAGTAATAAATATTTGCACTCTTCAGCAGTATTTTCAATTCTTCTCCCTCCAGCACATGGTAAAGCTGCACTGTTTTGTGTCCCTGTATGAAATATGAGCTGTGACATGTGTCACTTCTTGTTGGGAACCTCCAGTGGCTCATGTCACCATGCCCCCTACCCTCCTTTGCTATTACTGCCAGTGACCCTCATGTGTGAAGGATTTCTCAGGCAGCATCCTTGAATAAGGATGAAATGGAATAGCACTCTTGCCTCCACCCTAAACCCCAGACAAACCAAGAAATAAACTTTAATTTTCTAAGCTGCTGAGAATTTTAGATTTGTTTTTGACTGCAGCATAACTTAAACTCTTTACTGATAGACTATCCCACTCAGAAAAGAAATCTTTGAAGAGTGTTTTTTTTTTTTTCAATATGCAAATCTTTTGATGTTACTACTGTTCTCAGAATTCTTTGGTGGGGCCCCAAGATAAATAAAAACAAAATTCCTATCTCTGGTACCAAAGGCCCTTTATGAACTGGCTTCTAATTTTTTAAATCAATAAAAGAGTTTAATAATGTGATAAATTTTAAAAATATGAAAAACTATCTCTCCTATGTATAATATAATGGAATTTCCTAGGTTATTCAGCAATAAAGAATCCGCCTGCCAATGTAGAAGACACAGGTACAATCTCCAGGTTGGGAAGATCTCCTGGAGAAGGCAATGGTAACCCAAACTGGAGATTGACTGGAAAATCCCATGGACAAAGAATCCTGGCAAGCTGCAGTCCGTAGGGTCACAAAAGAGTTGGACACAATTTACCAACCAAACAACAAGACAATAATCTTCTTTCATTCAATCAACTAATATTTACTGAGATGTAGTGATAGGCATCTAAACCTTTTGTATTCAGAACAATCAGAGGGTAAAGTATATTGTGACAAGTGGAAAGAGCTTGTGTTTGGGCACTATAAAGAGCTGGGTGGGGAATCTTGCCAGCAGCACTTAATAGTTGCATCATCTGAGACCTGATTTTTAACTGCTCTGCATTTCAGACCCCTCATACAGAATAAGGAAGACAATCCCTACCATAGACAACTGGCAAAGACAAACCTCTACCATAGAGGTTTTAATTAAGCCATACATTGAAAGGGCTTGGCATGGGAGTTCAATTATTACTGGTTTATCTTTTGCAGATGAGAATATAGAAGCTGAGTTGACCATCAGATGGGTTTTTACACTTTTTCAGATTTTGCACTTTCAGGCTTTGTACATTCAAAACTGATGTACATTTTCTTTTCCTTCCAGATTGTCATTTTCTGTGGTTTCTTTCCTTTATTCTTCAGTATCTATGAACCCTGCTTTGTTTGGGGGAGGAGAGGCTGCACAGAGGCAAGGCTGAGATCACAAGATCACTTGATGCCTTCTCAGGGTCCTCTGGAATCTTTAGGTGGGAATTTGAAGAGTATGGCTGAAGCATCCCTCATCACTTCTACAAGATGTGTATCTTTCTTTCTATCCATGACAGGTGCTTTAGGGAAGAACTTTCCTGTGACTACAGATTAAAACAAACAAACAAACAACCAAAACCTTGACAATTAAGGCTCATAGACATGAGGAAGATTCTTTCCTGTAATGGTGATATATGTTAAGGCAATATATCAGGACAGTTTGGGATTTATTGGCAGCTCAGCAAAATGGAGAAACCAGATACTTTTTAAGGTTACTGTCTTTATATTGTCAGTTGTCTTTTCTTAACACCAGAAGTTTTAAAGAGATAAGAATTAGGGTGTCTGGAAAAGGAAATGGCAACCCACTCCAGTGTTCTTGCCTGGAGAATACCAGGGATGGCAGAGCCCAATGGGCTGCCGTCTGTGGGGTCGCACAGAGTCGGACACGACTGAAGCAACGTAGCAGTAGCAGCAGTAATGTCATTTAGCATTTGGAGTGTAGGATATATGCTTGCTGCTTAGGGAATCATTTCTCCCTCCTGAACAAAGAAATGTTGGCATTTTTAAGTGGTGAAACTCTTAAATTTCGTTCACTTCTTTACCATATATCAACCATTATGCCATCATAAAAATTATGCTTTAAAAAACTCAAGAATGTAAAACCATAGGAAAATGGTAATCTTAGGTAGAGAAAATATGTGAAAAAATGTATGTGATGATTTATAAGGAAAAAACCGATTTAAATTTTTACATGGAAATACAGAAGAGTGTTCTTTAGTTTCTATTTCTTAATTTACTGTATTTTTAAAAGTTTTTCAAAGACCCATATATTTTATTGCTATTATAAATA
>SJYC01123377.1:0-11336 GCA_006408675.1 Madoqua kirkii
CAGAATGTTTGCAAAGAATGGCTGTTTACAAAAATTAGCATATTGCTTTTCTGTCCCTTGCAAATTAGCATCCCTAAGTGGCTAAAAGATTTTTCTAGGCTTCCAAGGGCCTCTATAGCATTCATCAGAGTAACTCAAGCTGAATACATTTTTTTGCTTGCACAAATTTGTTGCTAAGCAGAAAATTTGGTACATCTAATTATGTAATGCTACTTATCCTTCTCCCTAGGAAACGCCCCAATTTTCACAATGTTAGAGAGCCCCAAACTTAGCCAAAGCATGCTTTTTGTTTCTTCCTGGATACTGGGCAACAGAGGAGTCTATGGGATAAAATAAGATTCATTACCTCTGTCATTAGAAGACTGAACCTAAATAAAAGCCCTTTAAAAATAAGCAATGTTTATCATGAATTGCTTAATGGTACTGGTTTCAAATAAGTCTTTATTTTAAAGGACATGAATTGTATTTTCCACTAATCTAGGGTGCTGATAAAACTTATAACCAAGGATTCAGGATACTTGACATGGCATCTGAAATAAGATTCTTAAACTGCCACTGTACTGACTCTGTACAGATGTTGGTCCTTCAAATTTTGTGACAGGCTTAACAGAGGCTGTGTTTCTGGACTGCTTAGCCATCCAGCTGATCTTGCATCTGGAACTGACTCCTCCAGGTGGAGTTACTACACCTGTGACAAGCTGCAGGTGACCATCGAGCTTGCCTCTGCCTCTGGCATAGTCAGGATGGGATTACAGATAAATTCTCTTTTTGTTGGTACTTTCTTTTTTCTGATCAGCAGTCTAATTGAATAAGAATGATCTTTCTGTCTTTATTATAGGTTGTAACTTAGTACTTTTTCATCTCTAACATAAAATTTTGCGGAAAGATATGTGTGAGTTTCTTAGAAGAGACTTTGAACTTCCTGTTTTGTATTTCCTAGCCTCTTGAACCATGTGTTTAATATCTTCCCTTTTTACAAATTATTTTAATATTATCATTTTGCCTATGATTTCTCAGCAGCATAAATTTAGAAGTGCCATTTAGCATTAATGTTAAAAGTTAATTTGCATGTCTATGAATTCAGATCTGTCAATTCTTATCTGCAATTAATGCCTCCTTACATTTGTAATTCTGATCAAAGACAGTAAGCATTAAGCTGGTTAACTGAGTAAGTAGTACCTATTTGTGTTTGGGAGTGGAGGGGATTGATAGTTTATGTCTAGTCTAGCAGTTATTATGTCACCATCAGTCCCAGTATCAAAGAACATTAAGTAGGACATCCAGGGTGCACCAAGAGGCAACATTAGTCTTTTTCTCTTCCTGATATTCTTTGGCTTCTTGAGCTTGAACTTGGCAACCAAATGATTGATCTTTGATTTGTCAAATTCTTCTTCTTTAAATGGGTCTCCAGGCTTAGACTTGACTTCAAGGTTTCCATCTTGAATAGGGAACTTGGTAATATCAAAAAAATCCAAAGGACTAAATCAAAGATCCAAAGGACCAAAGACCCAATCATTACTTGACTCTATACAGCAATACTCTTGTCCAAATAATAAGAAATAGCACCAAGAGTTGGCCCTTTTCTTATTCAAGGCCTTAGTAAATAAAAGATTGCTTTCTTTTCTCTATAAAGGAAAAAGCCCAATTTTGGTATAAATCATAAATTGCAAGGAGACATGCTTCAATATTAAAAATGGAATAAATGATATAAAATTTTAAATTGTGAATAATTAAGATTGATTCTTTTTCATGGTTTAGTTTTGACCCTCCCAAGTGTTTAGTGGTCATGTAATTAAATAATTTTTCTGTTTCATTACTTGTCCACATTTGGACTAATATAGATAATCCAAATATCTGTGTTTGGATACTGATCAGGTCCTTTGTTTTCTAGCTCTGAATTTTCCTATGTACAGATCCAATGCCTTAGGAATAACAAATTAAATGTTAAATGGAAACTCAATTGAAGGTCATTTTGTCTTGTTCCATTATAGCAGAACCACAAAATACCACACTTAGTGAGATTTGACTTTCCATATAATTTTCTGCCCAATGATAAATTTCTTTATAGTTTGCTTCTTTTCTTGAGCCAGTTTCTTTATTAGTTAAATGTCTATTTGGCAGTGATATATTTATCCATTTTAAAATGTGGAAAAAAAACCCTCCACCTGCATTTCCATTATTAGCCTATTTAGAGTTTTGGTCTTTGTTTGACTTACCTACTGTTTATCCTACTAAGAGACCTTAGCAGATGTAGGGAAATGTAGTCGGTGTTGAAGGACATGAAGTTAGAGAAAGGAAAAAATATGAAATTCAAGGACAATAGGTGACAATCACCTTAATTTCTCCTGGTGATAATTTATTACATCCAGAAATGCTGGACTCTTCAATTTTTTTTTTTTCCACTGTGGAAACTTTGAAGAGAGAACAGGATATAACATGCCAGAAGTATGTCAAAAAGGAGAGGAAAACAGACAATAATGAGACAAACTCTTCATTTTTTATATGAAACAGCAAAGGAAGATGAGTCTTTTCATCTTGTCCAAATGCCATATTCCATTATTTCCTTTTGAAAGTTTTTTTGAGGAAATCTAGATTCCCTGCTATGGACTCCTTTGTAGTAATGAGTGCTACAGTTAACAGTTTTTTATATTTATTGAGGATTATGAAGGGAACCTCCCTGGTTTCTCAGATGGTGAAGAATGTCAATAAGACTTGAGGACCAGAGATTGTAAGCAGTAAATAATGACTTGATATGAGAAAAATTTGAAAACTGTAATGTTTTATCTAATGTAAATTATTGCATCTATTATTAATGCCCTTTCATAATTTACTTGAATGTTCTGATTTATTTTTATTATTTTCATGTTTGTAAGCATTTACATTTAAGGGAAGCAGTAAAGTCTTCAACATTTTATTAAATATTAAAGTTGTGGTTTGGGGATGTAACTCTATTTACTCTTTAGCTGATTTGATGCTTGAACCTGAATTATATTCACCCACGTACAAGTGAGGGGAAAATGGGAATAGGAATATTTTTTCCTCATGTTTAAATAGCTTTTGTACTGTCTTGAAGCATAATGCTACTTTTCTGGCATTTAATCATTACTGCATAGCTCAGTACACATTTTTTACAGAAACCTGACCTATTTCTTCTCAAAGAAGACTGTGTTTTTGAAATATGATCCTTTGAATCTTTTAGTATCAGGTTACGTGTGAACAGGAATAATAGTAAAAAGACTACAGAGGAACAGTGACAGTAATATAGACAAAATTTGCATTTGGTTTTGGGCTACGTTTTGAGCTTTAGAGTTGAACAGCATCAAAGTTGACATTCTATAAACTAAAGTACTTACAACAAAATAATGTCTCAAGATGTGTTAGAAAGCAGCGTATTCCTAATATTTTATTACTTATAATTTGTGGGGAATACTTAAACTGGTTGCTTTGTGAACCTAATATAAAATGTTGGTTATTTGCTCCCTCTCATCTCACTATTTTATCATATCATATTGTATTTCTTTGGGACTAGGAAAATAAGTAGGTGAGAGATATATAATCTTTTTTAAAAAGATATAGTTTAGCAACTGCTGACTAAATGTAGAACAAGTTAAAACAGATAAGGTTAATATCAGTAAAAACAATTGCAAAGAAAAGAGATAATCAACTAGTAGGAAAAACTTGGAATATATATTAATAATTAAGGGATCTAGATTTAGCGATAGATTTACAACTAATTTTCCATTTCTTCTTTTTTCAATTAACCTCTTTGACTCTTAATTTTCTTATCTGCAAAGTGTGGCTTAGAACTTCTATTACTTCAAATGTTTGCAAAAGGGGGTGGGACATCAACCAGAATGGAACAGCCACAATAAAAAGATAACCTTTCCCACAGGCAGACTCCTGAGTTGTTGTATGAATCAAGTTAATAATATAGAACTATAAACTCTAAAGCACTAAACGCATTAACATTTTAAACAAAAAGATAACTAGGGCATGCTAATAACACTGAACTATGCGTTTGGACTGTAAACTGCAGTGAAGAGACTTGGAGTTTGTGACTTTATTGTGACTGTAAAGCTTGCTGACATATGATGAAGATTGATGAGAGGATGAGAGACTTATTCAGACAAGACAGGGTAGGGTACGATTGGCTACCATTTTCATGGTTGGTCTTTGATTCACACACAGCAGCATAATCGTGTACTTCAAAAACTGTGAACTTTTTGCATAAGCATGACATAATTATTGCTTGTCTTATCTTTGCAAGGGAGATACATTATAATCCAACTGACAGATGAAGAGGCTGAGAGACCCAGTGGTTAAAGGCCTTAGCCAAAGTCACAAAACTAAGCAGTGTCAGGGCCAGTATTAGAACTTCTAAGGTAGTGTGGTTTCTGCCACATTGTCAGTGATGGTTCAGGTATGGGGTGATAAAGTGATGAATATGGATACAAGTTCAAAATGCTTAAACTTAATATCTCTTTTTTGAATCCATCATTTTCCTCCAGAAGGGTGCTGGAGCCAGGAAACTATTCTCTCAGTGAAAAATAGAGGAAGAAACCACTTGAATCACAACTGAAATATTCAACCTAATCAAGCAACCTTCAAGAGGTGACAAGTAGCCACAGCTTTGAGAGCCCATGCAAGTAAGCCAATAAATCACGATATTTATTAAATGTCCCATTAAAATGACACTGGAATCTAGTCCTTTGCCTACATTATTTCAGAGTTGCCAAATTTAAAGATGGTAACAACTAGCAAAATACCCAGAACTTCTAGTAAGCATGGGAAGGTAGACCATTCCTTTCCTGAAAAAAAAAAACAAAAACAAACAAACCCAGCTGTCGTATTCGTGTAGTTGAATCCTATGAAGATGATATCATAAATAAACTTCTTGGATGATGACAGATATTTTAAGATTCCTAAAATATGTACTATTTTAAGAAATATTTAATGTCATAAGATCATGACATAATTTGGACACCTTTTAGAGAGTGTTGTATGAGATTTTAATTGCTTATTAAAATACTTGTATTAAAAAGGTTTATATTTCTATTATAATTTTATCTTTCTCATGTTTCTTCCTATGTAGATATCCTTTGAACATTTACTGAGCATGTTTTCATAACTATGAGAACATAAGTTTATCATATTAAAATTTATATTTGATGTATACATAAAAGTCACTTACATAGTATAGAAAATAATTTCACTTATATAAAGTTTTGAAATAAGTTATGGTGGGTAGAAGAGGATCCAGGTCTAGAGGCTTTGCTTCTTATGCTAATATTTTGTAGACAGAAAACTCTCAATAAATGTTGCCTGAATGATTGAAAAAATAGGATTATCTCTGAGATTTAATTCCCTCATACATAAAAGACAAAATACTTTTGATAGTGTTTTTTTTTTTAATGGGAAAGTTTATATCTAATTTCTGTTGTAGTGACTGGACCACAGCAGCTGCTTTAAAATGATAGCTGTTATATAAATATCAATTTCCTCTCCTACTTCCTGTTCTTTTTCCTTTGATTCATTTTAGATGGAAATCTTTCCAAAATATTGCCCATTCTTGTAATAAAATGAAGTTATCTGTGCTATGCGTTGTGTTTAGTCGCTCAATCATGACAGATTCTTTGCAACCCCATGGACTGTAACCCTCCAGGCTCCTCTATTCAAGGGGATTCTCCAGGCAAAAATACTGGAGTGGGTTACCATGTCCTTCTCCAGGGGACTTTCCCAATCCAGGGATCGAACCCAGGTCTCCTGCATTGCAGGCAGATTCTTTACCATATGAGCCACCAGGGAAACTCAAAGTAATTTTTGTGTAGAAGACTAAGAGCATAGCAATAACTAATATTTATTAAGTTTTACTATGCTCCAAAGAATTCCAGGGATGGGGGAGCCTGGTGAGCTGATGTCTCTGGGGTCGCACAGAGTCAGACACGCCTGAAGTGACTTAGCAGCAGTAGCAGCAGCAAGAGCCATAAAAATCATAATTTTTTTCTTAAATATAAGGAAATCAAAGCTCAGATAGGGAAAACAACAACTTCAAAGCCATATAACCATTTAGTGAAGAGACAGAATGTAAATCTAAGCATTTGGACCCCCAAATTCCTGTGCTTGGCTCTAACGCCCAACCATGGTTATGATAGTGGGCTTGTGTACAGGGAAACTGTTAGAAATAACTAGTGCTTGTTTGTCCTACACTGAATATTCTTAATAGACTAATACTAAAATCACTACAGACGGTGACTGCAGCCATGAAATTAAAAGACGCTTACTCCTTGGAAGGAAAGTTATGACCAACCTAGATAGCATATTCAAAAGCAGAGACATTACTTTGCTGACTAAGGTCTGTCTAGTCAAGGCTATGGTTTTTCCAATGGTCATGTATGGATGTGAGAGTTGCACTGTGAAGAAGGCTGAGCGCCGAAGAATTGATGCTTTTGAACTGTGGTGTTGGAGAAGACTCTTGAGAGTCCCTTGGACTGCAAGGAGATCCAACCAGTCCATCTTAAAGGAGATCAGCCCTGGGATTTCTTTGGAAGGAATGATGCTGAAGCTGAAACTCCGGTACTTTGGCCATCTCATGCAAAGAGCTGACTCCTTGGAAAAGACTCTGATGCTAGGAGGGATTGGGGGCAGGAGGAAAAGGGGACGACCAAGGATGAGATGGCTGAATGGCATCACTGACTCAATGGACATGAGTCTCAGTGAACTCTGGGAGTTGGCGATGGACATGGAGGCCTTGTGTGCTACGATTCATGGGATTGCAAGGAGTCAGGCATGACTGAGTGACTGAACTGAACTGAACTGAATGTGCTTTTAAAAGTTCAGGCTGTTTTTGATGATTTTTTTGGTCTAATGCCTGTTAACTGGTGACTTACGTCATTTTCTCCTTCATAGTGTAGGAGAGAGTGCTTTTATTTCACTGCATTGCTATTTTGTAGGTTGAGAAATCATTTAACAACAAGTTTAAGACTCTAGATAAGACAAAAATAAATGTGCCTGAGGAATTCTTCTCTTACCAAAAGGTATAAAATTAGCAACTGAGCTTTTAAGGCAAACTCATTATGGATCTGACTAATGCATTAGATAGCATATAAAAATGGGAAAGACTTGTCTGTTACCCATAGACCTTACAGTCAAGTCATTCAAGGTGCCATATTATGTGCAGTAAAAACTACAAGATATGTTATATGTTTAAATTAGGGAATACTAGTTTTTGAGTCAGAGAGAAGACAATATAAAAATTGTGAGCATACTTACAAATTCTCTTGAAACAGAGAGTATCAGTAGATTTTCCTTAAGTTGAATTGATTTAAGTTGAATTCCAAGATCCTAAATTCTCCAAGCCAGGCTTCAGCAATACGTGAACCATGAACTTCCTTATGTTCAAGCTGGTGTTAGAAAAGGCAGAGGAACCAGAGATCAAATTGCCAACATCCGCTGGATCATGGAAAAAGCAAGAGAGTTCCAGAAAAACATCTATTTCTGCTTTATTGACTGACTATGCCAAAGCCTTTGACTGTGTGTATCACAACAAACTGTGGAAAATTCTGAAAGAGATGGGCATACCAGACCACCTAACCTGCCTCTTGAGAAATCTGTATGCAGGTCAGGAAGCAACAGTTAGAACTGGACATGGAACAACAGACTGGTTCCAAATAGGAAAAGGAGTACATCAAGGCTGTATATTGTCACCTTGCTTATTTAACTTCTATGCAGAGTACATCATGAGAAATGCTGGACTGGAAGAAACACAAGCTGGAATCAAGATTGCCGGGAGAAATATCAATAACCTCAGATATGCAGATGACACCACTCTTATGGCAGAAGAGGAAGAGGAGCTAAAAAGCCTCTTGATGAAAGTGAAAGAGGAGAGTGAAAAAGTTGGCTTAAAGCTCAGCATTCAGAAAACAAAGATCATGACATCTGGTCCCATCACTTCTTGGGGAATAGATGGAGAAACAGTGGAAACAGTGTCAGACTTTGTTTTTCTGGGGCTCCAAAATCACTGGACATGGTGACTGCAGCCATAAAATTAAAAGACGCTTACTCCTTGAAAGGAAAGTTATGACCAGCCTAGATAGCATATTCAAAAGCAGAGACATTACTTTGCCAACAAAGGTCCGTCTAGTCAAGGATATGGTTTTTCCAGTGATCAGGTATGGATGTGAGAGTTGGACTGTGAAGAAAGTTGAGTGCCGAAGAATTGATGCTTTTGAACTGTGGTGTTGGAGAAGACTCTTAAGAGTCCCTTGGACTGCAAGGAGATCCAACCAATCCATTCTAAAGGAGATCAGTCCTGGGTGTTCATTGGAAGGACTGATATTGAAGCTGAAACTCCAATACTTTGGCCACCTGATCCGAATAGCTGACTCATTTGAAAAGACCCTGATGCTGGGAAAGATTGAGGGCAGGAGGAAAAGGGAATGACAGAGGATGAGACACTTCACTGACTCAATGGACACGTGTTTGGGTGGACCCCGGGTGTTGGTGATGGACAGAGACTCCTGGCTTGCTGTGGTTCATGGGGCTGCAAAGAGTTGGACATGCCTGAGCGACTGAACTGAACTGAACTGAACCCAGATACATCAAAGTTACACACAAAGAATAAAGATAAGATTACAAAATTTTTCAGAAATATGAATTGTATATAAGAATATAAAGAATAGGAGGAGAATATTAGTGGCAAAGAAAGAGGAAGAATCTTACTTTTAATCAGTGGGGTGATGGTAAAGAGGGAGGAGAGAAATCAGTGGAGGAATAATTCTAAAATTCTGAGGGAAAAAGATTTTGAATTTATGATTTTATATTCAGCTTCAATTGTCAACTGAATATGAAGGCCAATTAGAAATATTTTCAAACATACTAAGATTGTTAAGTCTTAACATCGATACATTTTTCCTTTGAAAAATTCTTTAAGGTGTTACTTTAGCAGTGTATGGTAGAAATCCATGGAAGATCTGAAATCCAAGAAATCATCAAACTCAGGAGTGAGGAAAGCGAAGTGTTAGCACATAAGCTGTGCAGACAATCTAGAACATACTGGTTCAGGTTGGAGCAGGAGACTGGTGTGCTCAGGGAGAGTACGTCTCCAGGAAAAAGAAGAAAGAGTCCATGCTGTAAATGACCAGATTAAGACAATGGGAAACTGTGGAATACTGTAAACACAGATTTTTTTTTTCATCAAAAAGGAAAAGAACTGAAACTCTAAGGGAAAAATGTGGTATGAATCTCTCATGGTTAAAATACAAAGCAAATTAGACTGTGGCACAGAGCACTAAAAAAAAAAAAAAGAATTGATTTTGATGGTAGTGATGTTTCTCTTTGCATAGCACAGGGTATGGAACACTGGACCTGTGAAGAGGAAATATAATTCTAACACACAGTTTTGAAATATAAATGATTCAAGGCACAATAACAAAGCACTGTATATAGGGGTCCAATTATCAGAATTAACCAATAGATAAACATGTGGACCATTTTCACTATCTTTATCCTGAGAGTTTCAGTGACATGTCATGTGACAGATTTATTCACCTGATTAAGCAATGAAATCATGTCCAAAATGAAAAAAAATCAAATTTATCTGAAGAAGCATTTATGCTTTAACAATTTTTGATTAGTCTACTGGAGAAAAAAAAGTGATCTTAAAATATGAATAACATCACTCCAAATATAAAATATTTCAGTAGTTTCTGGCTGCACTTAGAATAAATTCTAAACTTTTCCCCAAGACCCTTTACGTCTGGATTCCTTTCAACAATTATTTATAGGGTTTCACACCACATTCTCAGCATCTCCTCCACCTAACGTTGGTTCCGAGCACTGTCATCCATCCACAGCACCCTCCAACATTTCAGTTCAGTGTTTTATCAGCTCATTCTACTTATTAAAGGTATCACATTTTTTTTTCTTTTAAGCTTGTGTTTACTTTTTGTCTCCACCAGGAGATAAGTTCAAGGAACAAGAATGATATCTGTCTTTTTCACTGCTATTTCCTTGCTGTTTGTTCTGCAAGTTTTAATATTAATACATATGGAACCCACATTCTCAGTGACATCTAGATGAGTTCTTAACAACATCTAAGACAATGAATGTTAAAGATCATAAAATTTGAAGAGACCTTGCTGTCTTTTGAAAAAAATTTTCCAACGAGGTCCATCTTGAAAGCACATGTATATAATACTTTAGCTTGGACAAGCTCAGGCCCATGAGGACTTGGCTAGGTTGTGGCAGAGCATTGGATTGGTGAAGTGTCTCACATTTAAAAGGCCAGAACAGGTTATTAAGAATGCTTTGTAAAATTAATAACAAAGGGTGGTGTGGAATTCTTATAGTAGAATTACAGCCAGGGTCTTTTTATGAATTTAAAAATGAGCAGGATGCTACTCTGAAAGTATATTTCTTGTTTATTGTACTTCAAAATTTCGAGAAAACAGTTTTGAAGAAGGTAAAGCCAATGCTATCATCCAGTATGATGCCAACTGGATTATAAGGAAACAATAAAAACTGTTAGTGAGGATGTATGAGATGCCAGGCACTGTACTGAGCCATCAACATGTATGACCTCATTTAATTTTCCTAAAGAACCTGTGATTTCACCCCTCTTGTACAGATATTACCAATGTTCAGGGATATTAAATAATTCTACCAAAATCTCCAATTTTGTAGGTGGCAAACTCAGGCTTCTAATCTACATTGTAGATTAGAAGATCAAGATCAGAAGGCAATGAAAAATCAAGGCAGTTTAAATGAAGGAGGAGATAATCTTTCTTAAAATATTTATTCGTGCAATCAAAATATTCTGTATGTGTAGTTAAAAATTACAGGATTTTTCATGATGCCAAGAGTAAAGTAGCAAATTCTATGCGAAAGGCATAAAAGACAAAATGACATAGAGTTCAGTGGATTTGGTGATGATTTTTATAATAAAGAGACCTAAGAGCTTTAATACTTTCTCCTAATAAGACAAAGATTTTTTTTTAATGAAGTAAGAATGCTTTTGCTGAATAAGATTGTTGTAGTGAGAATATGATTTAATGCCATTTAATGCCTTGGGAAAACCTGTGAAGAGGTTACACTTGTATGAGGTCCTAAAACTCAAAGGGTACTTGGCCATTCATCTGTAATCACATTTCTTTTCCATTTTACTGAAGACATTTTTACTAACAGACCCTCAAGATAGGATTTGTGTAAAATTCATTGCTCTATTACTCAAAATAAAATCATTGTAATAGGTTTATGCAGAGTAGGTATTCAATATTGTTGAATATATTAATTAATGAATAAAGGATACTAAGTATTTATCATATTTTTGCATATTTTGT
>SJYC01123378.1:0-15430 GCA_006408675.1 Madoqua kirkii
ATCAAATTTATCTGAAGAAGCATTTATGCTTTAACAATTTTTGATTAGTCTACTGGAGAAAAAAAAGTGATCTTAAAATATGAATAACATCACTCCAAATATAAAATATTTCAGTAGTTTCTGGCTGCACTTAGAATAAATTCTAAACTTTTCCCCAAGACCCTTTACGTCTGGATTCCTTTCAACAATTATTTATAGGGTTTCACACCACATTCTCAGCATCTCCTCCACCTAACGTTGGTTCCGAGCACTGTCATCCATCCACAGCACCCTCCAACATTTCAGTTCAGTGTTTTATCAGCTCATTCTACTTATTAAAGGTATCACATTTTTTTTTCTTTTAAGCTTGTGTTTACTTTTTGTCTCCACCAGGAGATAAGTTCAAGGAACAAGAATGATATCTGTCTTTTTCACTGCTATTTCCTTGCTGTTTGTTCTGCAAGTTTTAATATTAATACATATGGAACCCACATTCTCAGTGACATCTAGATGAGTTCTTAACAACATCTAAGACAATGAATGTTAAAGATCATAAAATTTGAAGAGACCTTGCTGTCTTTTGAAAAAAATTTTCCAACGAGGTCCATCTTGAAAGCACATGTATATAATACTTTAGCTTGGACAAGCTCAGGCCCATGAGGACTTGGCTAGGTTGTGGCAGAGCATTGGATTGGTGAAGTGTCTCACATTTAAAAGGCCAGAACAGGTTATTAAGAATGCTTTGTAAAATTAATAACAAAGGGTGGTGTGGAATTCTTATAGTAGAATTACAGCCAGGGTCTTTTTATGAATTTAAAAATGAGCAGGATGCTACTCTGAAAGTATATTTCTTGTTTATTGTACTTCAAAATTTCCGAGAAAACAGTTTTGAAGAAGGTAAAGCCAATGCTATCATCCAGTATGATGCCAACTGGATTATAAGGAAACAATAAAAACTGTTAGTGAGGATGTATGAGATGCCAGGCACTGTACTGAGCCATCAACATGTATGACCTCATTTAATTTTCCTAAAGAACCTGTGATTTCACCCCTCTTGTACAGATATTACCAATGTTCAGGGATATTAAATAATTCTACCAAAATCTCCAATTTTGTAGGTGGCAAACTCAGGCTTCTAATCTACATTGTAGATTAGAAGATCAAGATCAGAAGGCAATGAAAAATCAAGGCAGTTTAAATGAAGGAGGAGATAATCTTTCTTAAAATATTTATTCGTGCAATCAAAATATTCTGTATGTGTAGTTAAAAATTACAGGATTTTTCATGATGCCAAGAGTAAAGTAGCAAATTCTATGCGAAAGGCATAAAAGACAAAATGACATAGAGTTCAGTGGATTTGGTGATGATTTTTATAATAAAGAGACCTAAGAGCTTTAATACTTTCTCCTAATAAGACAAAGATTTTTTTTTAATGAAGTAAGAATGCTTTTGCTGAATAAGATTGTTGTAGTGAGAATATGATTTAATGCCATTTAATGCCTTGGGAAAACCTGTGAAGAGGTTACACTTGTATGAGGTCCTAAAACTCAAAGGGTACTTGGCCATTCATCTGTAATCACATTTCTTTTCCATTTTACTGAAGACATTTTTACTAACAGACCCTCAAGATAGGATTTGTGTAAAATTCATTGCTCTATTACTCAAAATAAAATCATTGTAATAGGTTTATGCAGAGTAGGTATTCAATATTGTTGAATATATTAATTAATGAATAAAGGATACTAAGTATTTATCATATTTTTGCATATTTTGTTTTAAAATATAGTATCTCATCTAATTTCTAAATAACCCTGTGAGTTATTATTTATATTTATTTTTAAACTTCATTTTTGTGCAATTCAATTTTTACTATTTGAAATAGAATTTAAAGTGTTATGTTTGGTCAGTATACCACATACCTATTATCCAAATGTTTGTACAGTCATAAATTGGGAATAATTCTGTTCAAGGCTTAAATCTTGCTTTGAAGCACTGTGAAGCAGATCAGGTAGTATTAAGTACATTTTACAATTTGCAAAACAAGGCTAAGGCAGAAATGTACCTTATACCAAACAGCTTTAGGTGTTTGGAACGCAACTCCTCTGACGTCAAATCACTTCTTTTTCTATAATAAACTGTTTTAGTATCTCATCTTTTTGTTGAGAATGTTGCTTGTTGGGATATCTGAAGAAGGTGAGGCATAAGAACATGTATATGTTTATCTTTTCCAAGAATCACACGGAGTATATACCTCACCGACTTCTAAGTATTAAACAGGGCTGGGAGTCTTCAATTTTCAGCCAGGCTTTGGCAGATCAGCATTCTATAACCTTGATAGAAGCAAAATGATTGAACAATTCTTAAAAGAAAACTGAAGATTGTATTGAATTTTAATGAAATGCTCTTTAAATATACATATTGCTTGGCTTTTCTGGGCTCAGTCTCCTCATTCGAAAGAGAAGACGATTGGATTATATGGTATCCATGCTCCTGCCAAGAGCAGAACTACTTTCTGTATTATGAAGAAAGTGCGTGCATTTTTGCCAGCTATTAGTAGCTTGTTTCTTTTCATCACTCTATTTGTAGACAGTCTTTCCAGCATGATTTATTAATATATGGTGGCCGATGGAGGTGGTTTCCACAATGTTTATAAGACTATACATCTTCTTGTCCAACAACACTCGTTTGGTTAAATGCTATTGGAAATTTGGGAGAATGAGATTATAAGACCAAGTGTCTTCAGCTGTTCTACCGCTGCTTCATACTGGTGTGTCATTTTTAGATGTTCATGCCTATCTCTTTCTGAAGTGGATAGGGATTATATTCTTTTATTGGTATCTCCCTGACATATCACCTCACAGCAGAAGACGTGTTGGTGATATCTTGTTGACAGAAAGAATGGTCTGTGTCAATGATAACAAGCACGTTCCTGTTCCCTGACCCTGCCATTTACCTTCTGGGTGCCACCTTTCATACCTTCGATAGGCCTTCTGGGCAAATGTTAAAATGACCCTGCTTATCAGCCTTTTCGTGTGATGAGGACATCCAGACTGCTACCCTTGCCAAATACAGAAAATGACACTTGCAGTAGCCCAGAAGGCACCTCTGTTCTGCCTCAGCTGGGACCAGTGACAGGCCACAGCACGTGAGAAGGCTGCTGCTTGTCCTGGGAAGGTTCGTGTTTTCTAAAGAAAGAAAACTATTTTGGAATTTCTGGATGTGACAACCTCTCTTGTTCACACTCAATAGACACATTAGCTGGATTCTTCTGATTGTCAGTCAGCAATGTTTTTGCCAGGAAGACTGGCATCGATGCTGTTTTTAGCATTGAAAACTCCTGTGGGAGAAATGTGGAATTTTGCATGTTGTAGACCTTAGGATTCCTGAGTGTCTGGCAGTCTTCTTGGAACTATTATAACTAATGAAGTTTTCAGTCTGAAAGATCAACTCTTACTGTTAGGTTTCAAGAGGAGTTTCTTTGAAAAACAATAAGTACTAAGGGCTCAGACTGAATCTACTTTCAGAGGCAAGTCACACCTCTCATTATTGAGCACTTGGGCTGAAGAACTCCCAGGGCACATGAGGCCAAGGTCAGAAGTGTTCAGACATCAGTGGCCAAGTGCTGGCTTGTAAGAAATGATTCTGTTCTTCAGTTACAGTTTATCCCCTGGCCTTGACTTGCTCTCTCATTGAGAGATGCTCACTGTACCTGACACAAAGGAGGCCAAGAAAGAGATTGTGCATGGCAGGGAAAATCATCATGATACCGAAATAAAGCAGAGAGCTAGACTGAATGTGGATTTGTAACTTCTCCTTTGTGTTAAGCTGAGTCACACAAAATTGCTAGGTTTGCTAGTTTAAAAATAAAAATAAGAGCTATTTTATATGGTTCAAATTTATGTTTTTCTGATGATAATACAGAAAGGAGAATTTAGAGAATTCTATTAGGTCAGCTAGGCTGATTCTTTCTCCTGCAAACACAATTTCTTCAAGTTAAATGACCAAACTTATACCATTTTAAATACAACAACGACAACATAGGATATTTTAAAATAAAATTTTAGTAGAAACAAAGTACACAATCTAATAAATAATTATTTATTTTATTTAAGCTTGGTAAATTGTGGGGGCAGTTCCTGTGATTATATGATGATGACTACCTCCTGAAGCCAGGATGCAAGGTTCAAACTGCAGCTCTGATGCATCATACCTTCACCTTGAGCAGGTTACTCCAGCTGTGGCTCAGTTTCCTTACCTTTAAAATGGGCACAATAATAGTATCTATCTTGTTAGGTTGCTGCAAGGATTTAAATGAGTTAATCTACATAAGACATTTAGAATGGTACGCAATAAATATTAGCTGTTATAAGTAGTTACTTATAACTACCAACTACAAAATGAAGTCATGGTAGAAAACTAATTAGATATGCAAATCCCTGTTGTTGTCATTTTTGAAATAGATTTTCAATCTGACCAATTAATCATAGAGCCCAGTATTGTATTTTAGGACTGGCTAGCAGTGTTAGGCAAAGCTCACATGCATGATGGGTGATAACACTGTCAAGATGGCTGAAACATTTCACATGATGAACTGTAGAAGAGCCAAGAACTCCAGTGAGCTCTAAAGATAGATCATCAGCCTGCAAAGAATCCACCTCTGCTTTTTTCCAGATCAGAAGTGCCATGACCTCACTGTGAGTCTTTTAGAGGATAAGAACGATTAGATGAGGACAATGTCAGTAACTTGGTTGGTCATGATATTTCAGTGCCTACCAACTCTTTGGTGTCTAAAATTTTGTCACATTGATTCCTGTCACCAGAAAAAGGGGGCCAACTCTCTTGTTCAGGAATTATGTGAGGTTCAACAAATACATAGCAACAAAGTTTTAATTTGAGCAGGGTAATAGATAAGTTCTCCATATCCTACTAGAAGAAGAAACACCTGAGATAGCAGTGTTTAATGGTCAGATGACTGCTAAAAGAAAAAGAAGGTGGAATCTAAAAGCCAGAATTTTCAGGGTGGTAGACCACTACCTTTCCCCTCTTCCACTGAAAAATGTGGAAGTCATGGACATGGAACCGTAATTTCTGGAAAACGAATTCCTTTCACACACTGTTTAGCAGTGGATCTGAAGCAAAATGTCCCTGGTCACTGTTTTACTCTGTTATTAGGGAGAAGGGAGCGTGGTATAAACATTCAACCTCCCTGCTTCTCTCCCACTCTGCCAAATTTGTTTGTTTTGACAATTCCTAGTTAAAGTAATTGAACATTGCTGGAGAAGAAATTCACAACTCAGCTAAATGCTTTTAAATTCACGTTAGTTCTCAAATGGGCACTCAATGCTATCCTGCAATCCTATGACATCTCCCTGGGTGTTCACTTTCCCTGTCCCTGGCACCTGTATTTCATGTTCTGTCCCACCCTCTTCTCTTGTGTTCATCTGCTGACTTTCCATATGCTTCACAAAGAAACCAAAGCCCTCTCAGGGGAATACCATCTTCCTACCACCAAGTCAGAAACCCACCTGTGTCTTTGCTCAAATTCTCTGCTTCCCCTCCCATTCTCTCTGCTTATTATACATAGATCAGCCCTGTTTCTTTTACATCATTCTGCTCTTATGGATTTTCCCCACTGGAATTATAACCTTAAAAATGTATTAATCCTCATATCTATAATCTACTAACACATTTTTCCTCTTCTCTTTACAATAAAACCTATTGAAAGTTGTTTACATTCTCTCTCTCTACTTTTCCTCGACTCAGTCCAGTGAGACTCCCCTCACCAATCCTCCCCTAAAAATGCTCTTGTCAAGGTCAGCAATGACTTTTGTATAGCCAAATTCGATGGAGCCTACCCTCTCAGTTTCATCTGATAGAAAAGACCACTTTGTTCATCTCCATACATCTCCTGGTTTTCCTGTTGCCTCAGTGCCTATATGCTGTCTGTCTCCTTTGCCAGCTTCATTTCCAACATTCTACCTTTCCATGCTGGTATATTTGAGTATCTGGTCCTGTGGGTCTCCTCTTTTCCATGTACATTCAGTCTCCAGGTAATCTCAGGTATGGCTTTACATGCTGATAATTCCCACACTTGTAGCTTTTGCCCAGATTATACTACAGACTCATAGATCCAAGTTTAGACTTGTCATACAAACTTAGCAAGTTAAACTTTCAATGTTCTTAACAGAGCTATTAATGTATATTTTCTCCCTTCCCACATATCTGCTTCTTCCCTATCCTAGTAAATGGCCATAGTTTACTTGGGTAGTGGAAACCAAAATTATATCTCAGCCCATTCTTTTTGTTTATTCACTGCTCATTTCCAGTCCAGCAGCAAATACTTTCCAGTGTTCTTTTTCTGTTTTATGAAGGGATTTGTACAAGATTAATGAGTTTGAGTGAACTCTGGGACTTGGTGATGGACAGGGAGGCCTGGCATGCTGCGATTTATGGGGTCGCAAAAAGTCGGACATGACTGAGCGACTGAACTGAACTGAACGGAATGGTATTTCTTCCTAAATATTTGATAGATTTTTACCAATGAAACCAACAGTCTGGATTTTTCTTTGGGGTAGGTTTTTGGTTAACAGTTTTACTTTATTTAAAAGAGGGCTATTCAAATTGTCTGTTTTATCCCCCATCAGTTTTGGCTAAGTGTTTTCAAGCAAATTGTCCATTTCCTTGAAGTTGTCAAATTTGTTGGCATAAATGTGTCCATAATATTATAATTTTTCTTGTCTGATTTGTAGAATCTATTTATTGTGATGAATCCCATTCATTCTTGATTTTGGTAATTTATATTCTCTTTCTCCCTTTTTTTGTTTATCAGTCTAGCTAGGGGTTTATCAATTTTGTTGGCTTTTTCAAAGAGATATCTTTATTGGCTTTATCAAAATTTTCTGTTTATTTTCTCTTATTTCTACTAAATAATTTCTGTCAAGCTACTTTAATTTTATTTTGCTCTTTTCTTTTTATTTTGACTACTTAAGGTGGAAGCTCAGGTCGTTGTTTTTAGAGGTTCTTAAATTTTTTTGTCTCAGAACTCATTCACACCCCTAAAAAACCAAAGAGAACCCCAAGAACTTTCCCTGTATGGATATACCTATAGACTGTCTGTGATTACATATCATATAATAATTTTAAAAAATGTTATAAATATTTATTTTTAAATGTCTATAATAAACCCATATCATGTTAACAAAGTAACATATTTATAAAAATTAACTATTTTCAAAAGCAAAAATAATAGTGAGAAGTGACATTGCTTTAAGAAAATTTCTGTGTTTATCATCTGGCTTTACAGAATACAACTGAATTCACATTTCTGCTTTTGTATTCAACTTGTTAAAATATATTGTTTTGATTGGCGTTTATGAAGAAAATTCAACCTCATACAAATATATAGTTGGAAAAGGGAGTTTTATTTTCATAATTCCTTTAGATAATGGTGAGTATTCTCCTTTAGTACTACACCAAAACTCTCAACAATTGTTTCAAAGGTTAGTTTCAATGTGGAATTTAAAATCATGCCTGTGAAATTTTCATACTCTCTACTCTACTGTGAACTTTGAATGGATCTGTGAATATTTTATTAATTATTTTTGCAGTAACAGCATGCTTTGTTTATCAGAAGACTGTCAACTCACAGTTACACAAATTTTCCAAAGGTTGACACATTTCATTATGCAATTTGAAAAAAATCTCACTTGTTAATATCACCGCTGATCTCCTCTGTTAAGCCTTTAACATTGGGTATTTGGAATTAATCAAGTTCACATGGCAGATTCCAGTTTCCCAAAATTCTGTTTCCTATGAAAGCTTAAATTCTTTATTACTGGTAATAATGTCAGTTGTTATCCTTGAATTGAGAAGTTCATTTATTTTTGGCAAAACATCTTCTAAACATTCAAGTCAGATTAATGATTCCTTGTCTGTCAGTCATTTTTCAAGTAAAATAATTTTTACTCAACAATTTACTCAGCAGATTTTGAGTTTATTCAATTCCTTGAAAATTATGGCTAGGTAATCTCATAACATAAACAAGCACACAGGTGCTTTTTTCCTCAAGATTTTCATTATACTTTGGTATAGACACCAGAGGGCCTTCTGTATGATCTCATTTTGTCACAAAGAATAATAAACACTTGTTACACTAGAGTTAGATTTTAGAAGGTAATATTTTTCCTGATTTATCAATGATATTCTTAAGTAAACTAACAGGCAATTTTTTATCTTTACTGCAAGTAATGATGCAGAATGCGATGACTACTACCATAGTTCAGTCCCACAGCCTGACTTGTACTAAAGCACCAGCAGTTTTACCGAATATTACTTTTGCATAATCAGTATAAATGTCAGCATTATGAAAATATCAAATAATAACATCATTATTAACAATACATTTTTCTCAGATTGTCTTGGGTGATCCTCAGGTTTTTATGGAGCACATTTTGAGAAGCTCATGCTTGATTAATAAAACAGGTAAATATACCATTTATTGTAAATATACTATTTATATAAATATGAATTTACTGCATAAGGTTCCTCCTCCCTTATTACCACTCAGATGGAAGAACCAAGACTCAAACTTGGCTATCCAAGAAGCCTAGTCTTATTCCTTACCAGATACTGTTGGGTTTTCTGATAGGGCAAAGGATTATGTTTGGCTTCATAACTCAGCAGATTAGTTCTGGAGGTTAATTTTTTGGCTTTTCATGAAGCCAAAGAGTGGTAACTAAGTAGTTGCCATCCAAAGAACCACTTCCTCTGCAAGAGCCCAAAGCCAGCCCTCTATCACATCATCATTTCAGGTGGAAGGAAACTTCCTTTAGTAACTGTACCAGCTCACCTCAGTTTACTACTTGAATCATTCCAGCTAATTATATAGCTTAATAAATATGTTTAATAAAATGATTGATGGTTTTTATAAAAACCTAGTGTGCCAAGCTTTCCTATCCTTCACCATCTCCCAGAACTTGCTCAAACTCATGTTCATTGAGTCAGTGATGCCATCCAACCATCTCATCCTCTGTCATCCCCTTGTATTCTTATCCTCAATCTTTCTCAGGATCAGAGTCTTTTCTAATGAGTCAGTTCTTCTCATCAGGTGGCCAGAATATTGGAATTTCACCTGTAGCATCAGTCCTTCCATGAATATTCAGGCTTGATTTCCTTTAGGATTGACTGGTTTGATCTCCTTGCTGTCCAATGGACTCTCAAGAGTCTTCTCTAGCACCACAGTTTGAAAGCATTGGTCGTTTGGCACTTAGCCTTCAGCCAACACTTAAATCTGTACATGAATAATGGAAAAACCATAGCTTTGACAATATGGACCTTTGTTGGCAAAGTGATGTCTTTGCTTTTTAATAGACTCTCTAGAAGACTCTTGAAAGTCCCTTGGACTGCAAGGAGATCCAACCAGTCCATTCTGAAGGAGATCAGCCCTGGGACTTCTTTGGAGGGAATGATGCTAAAGCTGAAACTCCAGTACTTTGGCCACCTCATGAGAAGAGTTGACTCATTGGAGAAGACTCTGATGCTGGGAGGGACTGGGGGCAGGAGGAGAAGGGGACGACAGAGGATGAGATGGCTGGATGGCATCACTGACTCGATGGGCGTGAGTCTGAGTGAACTCCGGGAGTTGGTGATGGACAGGGAGGCCTGGCGTGCTGCGATTCATGGGGTCGCAGAGTTGGACACGACTGAGTGACTGAACTGAACTGAACTGAAGTTTGTCGTAGTTTTCCATCCAAGGAGCAAGTGTCTTTTAATTTCATGGCAGTAGTTACTGTCTGCAGTGATTTTCGAGTCAGATAAAATAAAATTTGTCACTGTTTCCATTTTTCCCCTTATTGGCCATGAAGTGACAGGATCAGATGCCATGATCTTCATTTTTTGAATATTAAGTCTTAAGCCACTTTTTCCATTCTCCTCTTTCACCTTCATCAAGAGGGCTTTTAGTTCTTCTTCCCTTTCTGCCATTAGGGTGGTGTCATGTCCCTTCTATTAGCTTATTAAAATCTACACTGAACATCTTGAAACATGCAGTGAACTCAACTGAAGGGCTTGTAAAACAAACTTAGAAAACATTTTCTTCAGGGGTCTAAACACTTATAACCGTGTTGAGGGGGAAAATGCTGTTAAATTTGCTTTGACTTTAAAAGCATGCAAATAGGACTTAGGTTAAGATGGCGGCGGAATAGGACGGGGAGGACACTTTCTCCCTCACTACTTCATCAAAAGAACACTTCAACACGGAATAAACTCCACAAAACAACTTCTGAAGGCTGGCAGAGGACATCAGGCATCCAGCAAAGCAGATTATTGGCTTCAAAACCAGGTAGGAATAAATATAAGGGACGAGAAAAGAGACAAAGGAAGTAGGGAGGGAGCCTCGTCCCGGGAAGGGAATCCCGTCCCAGGAAGAGACCCTTAAAAAGAGAGGTTGCCAAGCCCCAGGGAACTTTCTCACAGCGGAAGCTGTGCCGGGCCTGGGGAGCACGAATCGCAACTTAACAGAAAGGGGAAATTAATTAAAACCAACAGATCGCGAACCCAACAGTGAATCCCCCAGCGGAAAAGCAGCGCGGGCGCCTGCCCCCGAGGGCACGGGCGCTGAGGGGCTTTTCGCGATCTGCGACCAAAAGCGGGTCTGAGAATCAAGCCGCGGGAAGCGCTGTGCTGTGAAATGGAATAAGCATTAAACAAAAAATAAAAATTAAAAAAAAAATAAAAGCATGCAAATAAAAAGGTTTATTCCAAGATACCTGAAAACTCTCATAATATGTTGCATTTATTCTCTCTACTACTTTTCCATATGACAAAAAAAAACCACAACCCCACACTGTAATAAATACTGTTTTTCTCCTTTTCTCAGACTGAAGTCCAAGACACTTGCAAAGAAATACTCCTCCCCAGCTAAAAGAAGAGCAAAATTCTCAAAGAGGAGATATTTTATAGCTCAAAGGATATAAAATTTGATATCCTTATAACTCCCAGTAGACTGAAATCTATTTGAAATATAATATGATAGTGTAAGGAAAAATCGAGCCTACTAAAATTAGTGACACTTCAGTGTTCTTGAATGCCTAACTTTAACATGTGGCTGGTGCCTGTGAACTCACCATTTCAATAAAAGCAAACTAGTTCAGTCTCCTTGTCTGAGAAACTTAAGGTTTAAATGTGTTTCCTGCACATCCTTACTATTATATTTAACAAGCTAAAAATACAGCCCACCGTTGGGAAGTAAACTTGGAATAAGTCACATTAAAGCTGTTTGAAGTCTGAAAAATGTGATACTTTTGAGCCCATCAGAGGAAAAGTGACATTTTTTACTACCCCATCAAACTTCTAGTAACTTAAGTCTGTTCCTTGTTATCTTTTCTCCATTATTCTTAGAACATTTTTCTTTATTCTACTTTCCCTTTGTGAACCAGGCTATTATAGACATTACCTGTCTTAGAAACAGTCCTGCGATCCTTATGCCATGGGGTGTATTGGAGCTGACCAGATCATGAAGTTTATGGGCTAGCTTATTCTGAATGTTCTTCAACAGAAAGACCTTTAATCTTTAGCACTTTGAATATAAGGAATTATGTTTCCTTCTTTGTGATTGATCATATTCTTATTTGCCATTGAAAAGGTATATTGTTTTCACTTGTCAGGCTCCTCCCCAAAAATCTCTGATGTATATGAGATTTTCTTATAGTTGTCATCCTGTTGGAAAATTTAAAAGCTATAAGTAAAACTAATGTCAACATAAATAAAGCCTAAGAATTTTAGACAGTTTTCCCCCTTGAGTATTAATTTTTTAAAATAACCTTTGTTTATTGATCAATTAAAACAAATTGATTTACAGACTTTCAATCTGTCACTCAATCTAATTATTCAACCTGATTCTGCACTATTCAATTTCTCCTGAGATCATCATTTGTGAGAGAGGCTTTCTTTGATCAAAAAAAAATTATCTTGGCTATTTATTTCTACAGGGCCTGTTATCTTAAAAAGTACATATTTGACATATTATACTTCCTAGAATTTTATAACTGTATGAAGCTTTTTTCCCCTGTACATTTAAATTTTTTGTATCAGAAGGTTAAATTCCTTGGCCAGAATTTAACCATTTATAATCATTGAATTGAATGGTTTGCTTTGCAAATGAACTGAGAAATTCTTTTATTTTTGAGATTGCACCTAAGTACTGCATTTCAGACTCTTTTGTTGACTATGAGAGCTACTCCATTTTTTTCTAAGAGATTCTTACCCACAGTCATAGATATACTGGTCATCTGAATTAAATTTGCCCATTCTGGTCCATTTTAGTCCACTGATTTAGTCCACTGAAGATAAAAAAAGAGAATGAAAAAACTAGCTTAAAACTCAACATTCAGAAACCTACGATCATGGCATCCAGTTGCATCACTTCATGGCAAATAGATGGGGAAACAGTGGCAGATTATTTTTTCTTTGACTCCAGAATCACTGTGGACAGTGACTACGGCCAGGAAATTAAAAGATGCTTGCTCTTTGGAAGAAAAGCTGTGACACAGTAAAAATCAGAGCAATCACTTTACCAACAAAGGTTGGTATAGTCAATATGGTTTTTCCAGTAGCCATGTACTGATGTGAGAGTTGGACCATAAAGAAGACTGAGTGCTGAAGAACTGATGCTTCCAAATTGTGGTGCTGGAGAATCCCCTTGAGAATCTCTTGGACTGCAAGGGATCACATCAGTCAATCCTGAAGGAAATCAAGCCTGAATATTCATTGGAAGGACTGATGCTGAAGTTCCAATACTTTGGCCAATACTTTGTTCCAATACTTTGTGAAGAGCTGACTTGCTGGAAGAGACCCTGATGCTGGGAAAGAGTGAGAGCAGGAGTGGAAGGGGGTGACAGAAGATGAGATGGTTGAACGGCATAGCCGACACCAAAAAACCTCAGTTTGAACAAACTCTGGCAGTTAGTGAAGGACAGGGAAGCCTGGCATACTGGAGTCCTCGGTGTCACAAATAGCTGGACTCAGCGTAGCGACTGAATGACAATAACAAGCGTTGAGCTGACCCTTCTCAACTTTTTCCCACTTTGTAAATAAAACAGATATTTTCATTCTGTGCTTCATTTTGATAATTCAGTACTGGCTCATCTAGGAAAGCAACTGTGTTTAAAGTAAGTGAAAAAAAATATTTATGGAGCTTGAAGTATATTTGGTTATCAATATTCATGGAGACAACATGGCCTAACTTAAATGTAACCGCTGCCAAAATAACTTTTTTTTTTTTTTTGATGGCTTTTCTGGTAGCTCGGCAGTAAAGAATCCGCTTGTTAATGTGGGAGACACAAGTTTGATCCCTGGGTTGGGAAGATTCCCTAGAGAAGGAAATGGTAACCCACTCCAATAATCTTGCCTGGGAAATGCTATGGACAGAGGAGCCTGGTGGGTTACAGTCCATGGCACTGCAAAGAGTTGGACACAACTTAGCGACTAAACAACAGCAACAGAATTGTTTTAAAAGCCCCTTTTTGACTTTGAAGATAAACGACCATCAGGACACAGATAGTCATATCACTCTGAGATTTTAGTTAGTGAATCAAAATCATCAAGGTATAGAGATTTCCCTTGTTTGAGAAAGTGTATCACAAAATATTGTAAAGCATGAAAATTGAAAATAAATTATGAAAAATTTGTTTCACAAGATAGGAAGAACTCTGGATTTTAAGCAAAATATAATATGTATTGCTATTTAAACAAATTAAATTTACACATCATGGAAGAAATACTTTGATTTTATTTTTTAAAGTTACATGGAGAGTAAACAGGTAAATAGGAAGAGAGAAAATAAGTTAGTGGTGTATTCAAAATTCTGCACTTCACTTGTTATCATCAGTAAAACTACTGAAAAACCAACAGGGTTAAAGGGAACTTGGTCCAGTTGGTACAGTGATAAAAGAATCCACCTGCCAATATAGGAGATGCAAGAGATGTGGGTTCCATCATGGGTTGAGAAGATCCTCTGAAGCAGGAAATGGCAACCTACTCCAGTATTCTTGCCAGGAAAATTCCCTGGACAGAGGACCCTGGCAGGTTATACCCCATGGTGTTGCACAAAGTCGGGCATGACTGAGCAATTGAGCATGTAGCACAGGTTTATATTCATAAAAATTAGTTATGCATTGCTTAGAGTACAGACAGATCTAAATGTTACAAACATACCTAAAATACAGTGGCTTAAACAAGAAGGAGGTTTATTTCTTTCTCACACAGTGGTTCAGAAGTACATGGGTGGTTCAAGATCAATAGATGGCTCTGCCCCAGTAGGTCTTTGAGAAACCACGGTGTCCTTTGTCTTGTTGCTCTTTCCTTTTCTAGGATGTTGACCTTGTCCATGTGGTAGAAGATGGCTGGTGGCTAAGTACATTCTAGACAGAGTATGTGGTTTAAGAGAATGCTTAAGGCTGAGAAAGGAACAGGGAAAGACTGGGCTAATATGATATGAGTGATATGGATATAAAAAGTTATGTGGATAAAAGGAGGTATATGGATAGAAAGAGAATGAGAATTAAAAAATTCTGAACCATTCTAGGAAAAAGTTTTAGAAATATA
Source organism: Madoqua kirkii (assembly GCA_006408675.1). Classification (NCBI taxonomy): domain Eukaryota; kingdom Metazoa; phylum Chordata; class Mammalia; order Artiodactyla; family Bovidae; genus Madoqua; species Madoqua kirkii. Next base: position 14,581 of record SJYC01123378.1, read on the forward strand.
AAAATAGGGTGATCTAATTAAATAATAGACTAGGAAGATTTTGGCAGTTATCTTGAAGATGACTCAAGATGAGTAGTATAGAAGATGAGATTTCTAAGAGAAAAATAGTGCCGTCTGTCTGGCACTTTGGTAGATAATAAGTTGCTAACTAAATATTTAATGATTACAACAGTATTAGGATAAGTGGCCACTGTCTAACACTGGGTGCCATGTAGCTCCCACTGAGAAGGAAATAACATCACTCTGAATATACTTACTTATTATTGAATTTCTGAGAAGCACACTGTTTCCTAGAGATATACAAGAATAAAGCGTTGGAGAAGGAAATGCTCAGGCCCTCACAATTCATAAGATTGACTGGATGACTCCTTTAAAACAGGGGTCATGAAACTCTTTCTGTGAAGTGCCAGATAATAAATATTTTAGGATTTTGTGCCACACAGTCTCTGTCACAGCTACTGAGTTCTGCTATTATAGGGCAAAGTATTCATGGGTAATATGCAAAGAAACGGGAGTAGTGGTGTTCCAGTAAAAACTTTATCAATAATAGGTTGAGGGCCAGATTACACCTATAGACCATACTTTCTTGGCCTCTATTTTAAAGCAATGAAATGAGAATAATTAGGGAAATTTTTTATTTTAATTGTAAGCTTATAAAAGTTCACAAATAAGTTGCAGTCTACTAGATATAAACTATTTAGAAAGATCAACAGTAAGTAATAAAGATATTAATGTTCTCAGAGGGTACAGATGCTTTAGAGTAGTAGATAACAAATGTTATTTTCATTATATAACATTAACAACATTATAAATATTGTTCACTTTTTGAATTGTCTCTTATACACATCTA